>JAWQFJ010007938.1:5000-17282 GCA_034096865.1 Theodoxus fluviatilis | reverse complement strand
TATGCCGGAGCAGCTCTTTAGAATGAATTTTTAAAATTCAGAAATTAGATTCTTTTAAAATTTTCTAGAAACACTTGTAAGACGTTCTTATTGTCAAAACTGACGCCCTTTGAGCAGTCTGACGGGGTGAAGACCAGCGCTTTACAAGAGCACCTACTTATGTACATACATACTTATACACTTACATACATACATACATACATACATAGAGATTGTCTTGTGTGCGTACGTTACCTTGTAGACAGTTCCTGCCTGGGGTGACATGGCTACTACTTTCTATCCTTCATATGAGTATGTACACCTGCGTTCCTTAAAACCCAGGGTACATTCACGTATGTCACTCCATATGCGTCTTCACAAATCGACATCACATCTTCCCACCCCCAGCAGAATCAGTCACACTACCTCTCCTGCAAGAGTGCAATAACCACGGGCCAACAACCAGCTACGTTGATCAACACATTTTTTCATTCTTCACCTCGGAGGTCCCGCTGTGGCCCGAAAACATGGCTCTTATAAGTTATCTCCCCTGCACGTCCAGCTATGTCGTGCATGATAACCTTGATACACACGTGAGAGGGGTTTGGGAAGGGGTTTGGGAAGGGGTTTGGGGGCTGAGGGTCTGCATATTTCAATAGATTCTGATCTATTCTCGCATATTATATACATCTTTTATGCTTATTATCAGAGTTGGTTTCAATGCCCGTGGCACTGGGGTGAAGAGAGTGAAGGTGGGGACGTGGCGTAGAGACTTGATTTGCGGGCCACTGTGAGGGGCGACTGTGAGGGGCGACTGTGAGGGGCGACTGTGAGGGGCGACTGTGAGGGGCAGCTGTGAGGGGCGACTGTGAGGGCGACTGTGAGGGGCGACTGTGAGGCGCGACTGTGAGGGGCGACTGCGAGGGGCGACTGTGAGGGGCGACTGTGAGGGGCAGCTGTGAGGGGCAGCTGTGAGGGGCAGCTGTGAGGGGCAGCTGTGAGGGGCAGCTGCGAGGGGCAGCTGTGAGGGGCAGCTGTGAGGGGCGACTGTGAGAGGCAGCTGTGAGGGGCGACTGTGAGGGGCGACTGTGAGGAGCAGCTGTGAGGGGCAGCTGTGAGGGGCGACTGTGAGGGGCAGCTGTGAGGGGCAGCTGTGAGGGGCGACTGTGAGAGGCAGCTGTGAGGGGCGACTGTGAGAGGCAGCTGTGAGGGGCGACTGTGAGGGGCGACTGTGAGGGGCAGCTGTGAGGGGCGACTGTGAGGGGCGACTGTGAGGGGCGACTGTGAGAGGCGACTGTGAGAGGCGACTGTGAGGGGCGACTGTGAGGGGCGACTGTGAGAGGCAGCTGTGAGGGGCGACTGTGAGGGTCGACTGTGAGGGGCGGCTGTGAGGGGCGGCTGTGAGGGGAGATTGTGAGGGGCAGCTGTGAGGGGCGGCTGTGAGGGGCAGCTGTGAGGGGAGATTGTGAGGGGCAGCTGTGAGGAGCGGCTGTGAGAGGCGACTGTCAGGGGAGATTGTGAGGGGCGGCTGTGAGGGGATATTGTGAGGGGCACCTGTGAGGGGCGGCTGTGAGGGGCAGCTGTGAGGGGCAGCTGTGAGGGGCAGCTGTGAGGGGAGATTGTGAGGAGCAGCTGTGAGGGGCAGCTGTGAGGGGCAGCTGTGAGGGGAGATTGTGAGGGGCGGCTGTGAGGGGAGAATGTGAGGGGCAGCTGTGAGGGGCGGCTGTGAGGGGCAGCTGTGAGGGGCAGCTGTGAGGGGCAGCTGTGAGGGGCAGCTGTGAGGGGAGATTGTGAGGGGCAGCTGTGAGGGGCAGCTGTGAGGAGCAGCTGTGAGCGGCAGCTGTGAGGGGAGATTGTGAGGGACAGCTGTGAGGGGCGGCTGAGAGGAGATTGTGAGGGGAGATTGTGAGGGACAGCTGTGAGGGGAGGCTGTGAGGGGCGACTGTGAGGGGCGACTGTGAGGGGCGACTGTGAGGGGCGACTGTGAGGGGCGACTGTGAGGGGCGACTGTGAGGGGCGACTGTGAGGGGCGACTGTGAGGGGCGACTGTGAGGGGCGACTGTGAGGGGCGACTGTGAGGGGCGACTGTGAGGGGCGACTGTGAGGGGCGACTGTGAGGGGCGACTGTGAGGGGCGACTGTGAGGGGCGACTGTTAGGGGCGACTGTGAGGGGCGACTGTGAGGGACGACTGTGAGGGGCGACTGTGAGGGGCGACTGTGAGGGGCGACTGTTAGGGGCGACTGTGAGGGGCGACTGTGAGGGGCGACTGTGAGGGGCGACTGTGAGGGGCGACTGTGAGGGGAGATTGTGAGGACCAGCTGTAAGGAGAGATTGTGAGGGGCAGCTGTGAGGGGCGACTGTGAGGGGCGACTGTGAGGGGCGACTGTGAGGGGCGACTGTGAGGGGCGACTGTGAGGGGCGACTGTGAGGGGACGCTGTGAAGGGAGATTGGGAGGGACAGCAGTGAGAGGAGATTGTGAGGGGAGATTGTGAGGGGCAGCTGTGAGGAGATATTGTGAGGGGCGACTGTGAGGGGCGACGGTGAGGGGCGACTGTGAGGGACAGCTGTGAAGGGAGATTGTGAGGGGCAGCTGTGAAGGGAGATTGTGAGGGACGACTGTGAAGGAAGATTGTGAGGGACGACTGTGAAGGAAGATTGTGAGGGGCAGCTGTGAGGGGAGATTCTGAGGGGCAACTGTGACTGAAGATTATGAGGGGAGATTGTGAGGGGCAGCTGTGAAGGGCGACTGTGAGGGGAGATTGTGAGGGGCAGCTGTGAAGGGCGACTGTGAAGGGAGATTGTGAGGGGCAGCTGTGAGGGGAGATTCTGAGGGGCAACTGTGACTGAAGATTATGAGGGGAGATTGTGAGGGGCAGCTGTGAAGGGCGACTGTGAGGGGAGATTGTGAGGTGCCGCTGTGAAGGGCGACTGTGAGGGGAGATTGTGAGGGGCGACTGTGACTGTGAGGGGCGACTGTGAGGGGCAGCTGTGAGGGGCAGCTTTGAGGAGAGATTGTGAGGGGCAGCTGTGAAGGGCGACTGTGAGGGGAGATTGTGAGCGGCGACTGTGAGGGGCGACTGTGAGGGCAGCTGTGAGGGGAGATTATGAGGGGTAGCTGTGAGGGGAGATTGTGAGGGGAGATTGTGAGGGGCAGCTGTGAGGGGCGACTGTGAGGGGAGATTGTGAAGGGCAGCTGTGAGAGGAGATTGTGAGGGGCAGCTGTGAGAGGAGATTGTGAGGGGCAGCTGTGAGATGCGACTGTGAGGGGCGGCTGTGAGGGGCAGCTGTGAGGGGCGACTGTGAGGGGCGAATGTGAGGGGCAGCGGTGAGGGGCGACTGTTAGGGGAAGCTGTGAGAGGAGATTGTGAGGGGCGACTGTGAGAGGCGACTGTGAGAGGCGACTGTGAGGGGCGACTGTGAGGGGCGAATGTGAGGGGCAGCGGTGAGGGGCGACTGTGAGGGGAAGCTGTGAGGGTAGATTCTGAGGGGCGACTGTGAAGGGCGACTGTGAGGGGCGACTGTGAGGGGCGACTGTGAGGGGCGACTGTGAGGGGCGACTGTGAGGGGTGACTGTGAGGGGCGACTGTGAGGGGCGACTGTGAGGGACGAATGGGAGGGGCGACTGTGAGAGGCGACTGTGAGGGGCAGCGGTGAGGGGCGACTGTGAGAGGAAGCTGTGAGGAGAGATTCTGAGGGGCGACTGTGAAGGGCGACTGTGAGGGGCGACTGTGAGGGGCGACTGTGAGGGGCGACTGTGAGGGGTGACTGTGAGGGGCGACTGTGAGGGGCGACTGTGAGGGACGAATGTGAGGGGCGACTGTGAGAGGCGACTGTGAGGGGCAGCGGTGAGGGGCGACTGTGAGAGGAAGCTGTGAGGGGCGACTGCGAGGGGCGACTGTGAGGGGAAGCTGTGAGGGGCGACTGTGAGGGGCAGCTGTGAAGGGCGACTGTGAGGGGCGACGGTGAGGGGCAGCGGTGAAGGGCGACTGTGAGAGGCGACTGTGAGGGGCAGCGGTGAGGGGCGACTGTGAGAGGAGACTGTGAGGGGCGACTGTGAGGGGCGACTGTGAGGGGCAGCTGTGAGGAGAGATTCTGAGGGGCGACTGTGAAGGGCGACTGTGAGGGGCGACGGTGAGGGGCGACTGTGAGGGGCGACTGTGAGGGGCGACTGTGAGGGGGACGACATGTGAGGGGCGACTGTGAGAGACAGACTGTGAGGGGCAGCGGAGTGGAGCGGGCGACTGTGAGATGGAAGCTCTTGTGAAGGGGCGACTGCGAGGGGCGACTGTGGAGGGGAAGCGCTGTGAGGGGGCGACGTGAGAGGAGACGGTGAGGGGCGGACTGTGAGGGGCGAGGACTGGAGGGGGCGACTGAGAGCGGGCGGCAGCTGTGAGGAGAGATTCGGAGGGGAGAATGAGAAGGGCGGACTGTGAGGGGCGACGGTTGAGGGCGGACTGTGAGGGGCGACTGGGAGGGCGGACTGACTGTGAGGGGGAGACTGTGAGGGGCGACTGTGAGGGGCGACTGTGAGGGAGGAATGTGAGGGGCGACTGTGAGAGGCGACTGTGAGGGGCAGCGGTGAGGGGCGACTGTGAGGGGAAGCTGTGAGGGTAGATTGTGAGGGGCGACTGTGAGGGGCAGCTGTGAGGAGAGATTCTGAGGGGCGACTGTGAAGGGCGACTGTGAGGGGCGACGGTGAGGGGCGACTGTGAGGGGAAGCTGTGAGGGTAGATTGTGAGGGGCGACTGTGAGGGGCAGCTGTGAGGAGAGATTCTGAGGGGCGACTGTGAAGGGCGACTGTGAGGGGCGACGGTGAGGGGCGACTGTGAGGGGCGACTGTGAGGGGCGACTGTGAGGGGTGACTGTGAGGGGCGACTGTGAGGGGCGACTGTGAGGGACGAATGTGAGGGGCGACTGTGAGAGGCGACTGTGAGGGGCGACTGTGAGAGGAGACTGTGAGGGGCGACTGTGAGGGGCGACTGTGAGGGGCCACGGTGAGGGGCGACTGTGAGGGGCGACTGTGAGGGGCGATTGTGAGGGGCGACTGTGAGGGGCCACGGTGAGGGGCGACTGTGAGGGGCGACTGTGAGGGGCGACTGTGAGGGGCGACTGTGAGGGGCCACGGTGAGGGGCGACTGTGAGGGGCGACTGTGAGGGGCGACTGTGAGAGGAGACTGTGAGGGGCGACTGTGAGGGGCGACTGTGAGGGGCGACTGTGAGGGGCCACGGTGAGGGGACGCTGTGAAGGGAAATTGGGAGGGACAGCAGTGAGGGGAGATTGTGAGGGGAGATTGTGAGGGGCAGCTGTGAGGAAATATTGTGAGGGGCAGCTGTGAGGGGAGATTGTGAGGGGCGACTGTGAGGGGAGATTGTGAGGGGTGACTGTGAGAGGCAGCTGTGAGGGGAGATTGTGAGGGGCGACGGTGAGGGGCGACTGTGAGGGGCGACTTTGAGGGGCGACTGTGAGGGGCGACTGTGAGAGGCAGCTGTGAGGGGAGATTGTGAGGGGCGACGGTGAGGGGCGACTGTGAGGGGCGACTGTGAGGGGCGACTGTGAGGGGCGACTGTGAGGGGCAGCTGTGAAGGGCGACTGTGAGGGGAGATTGTGAGGGGCAGCTGTGAGGGGTGACTGTGAGGGGCGACGGTGAGGGGCAGCTGTGAGGGGAGATTGTGAGGGGCAGCTGTGAAGGGCGACTGTGAGGGGAGATTGTGAGGGGCAGCTGTGAGGGGTGACTGTGAGGGGCGACGGTGAGGGGCAGCTGTGAGGGGCGACTGTGAGGGGCAGCTGTGAGGGGAGATTGTGAGGGGCGACTGTGAGGGGCGACTGTGAGGGGCAGCTGTGAGGGGCGACTGTGAGGGGCGACTGTGAGGGGCGACTGTGAGGGGCGACTGTGAGGGAAGATTGTGAGGGGAGACTGTGAGGGGTGACTGTGAGGGGCGACTGTGAGGGGTGACTGTGAGGGGCAGCTGTGAGGGGTGACTGTGAGGGGCAGCTGTGAGGGGAGACTGTGAGGGGTGACTGTGAGGGGCAGCTGTGAGGGGAGACTGTGAGGGGTGACTGTGAGGGGCAGCTGTGAGGGGCGACTGTGAGGGGTGACTGTGAGGGGCGACTGTGAGGGGCGACTGTGAGGGGCAGCTGTGAGGGTCGACTGTGAGGGGCGGCTGTGAGGGTCGGCTGTGAGGGTCGGTTGTGAGGGTCGACTGTGAGGGTCGACTGTGAGGGGCAGCTGTGAGGGGCGACTGTGAGAGGCAGCTGTGAGGGGAGATTCTGAGGGGCGACTGTGAGGGGTGACTGTGAGGGGCAGCTGTGAGGGGTGACTGTGAGGGGTGACTGTGAGGGGCAGCTGTGAGGGGTGACTGTGAGGGGCAGCTGTGAGGGGAGATTGTGAGGGGCGACTGTGAGGGGCGACTGTGAGGGGCGACTGTGAGGGGCGACTGTGAGAGGAGATTGTGAGGGGTGACTGTGAGGGGCAGCTGTGAGAGGTGACTGTGAGGGGCAGCTGTGAGGGGAGATTGTGAGGGGCGACTGTGAGGGGCGACTGTGAGGGGCGACTGTGAGGGGCGACTGTGAGGGGCGACTGTGAGGGGAGATTGTGAGGGGAGATTGTGAGGGGAGACATTGAGGGGTGACTGTGAGGGTCGACTGTGAGGGTCGGCTGTGAGGGTCGACTGTGAGGGGCGGCTGTGAGGGTCGGCTGTGAGGGTCGGTTGTGAGGGTCGACTGTGAGGGTCGACTGTGAGGGGCAGCTGTGAGGGGCGACTGTGAGAGGCAGCTGTGAGGGGAGATTATGAGGGGCGACTGTGAGAGGCAGCAGTGAGAGGAGATTGTGAGGGGCGACTGTGAGGGTCGACTGTGAGGGTCGGCTGTGAGGGTCGGCTGTGAGGGTCGGCTGTGAGGGTCGACTGTGAGGGTCGACTGTGAGGGGCAGCTGTGAGGGGCGACTGTGAGAGGCAGCTGTGACGGGAGATTCTGAGGGGCGACTGTGAGGGTCGACTGTGAGGGGCGACGGTGAGGGGCGACGGTGAGGGGCGACGGTGAGAGGCAGCTGCGAGGGGAGATTGTGAGGGGCGACTGTGAGAGGCGACTGTGAGGGGCAGCTGTGAGGGGAGATTGTGAGGGGCAGCTGTGGGGAGATATTGTGAGGGGCAGCTGTGAGGGGAGATTATGAGGGGCGACTGTGAGGGTCGACTGTGAGGGGCAGCTGTGAGGGGCGACTGTGAGAGGCAGCTGTGAGGGGAGATTGTGAGGGGCGACTGTGAGAGGCAGCTGTGAGGGGAGATTCTGAGGGGCGACTGTGAGGGGCGACTGTAAGGGGCGACTGTGAAGGGTGACTGTGAGGGGCGACTGTAAGGGTCGACTGTGAGGGTCGACTGTGAGGGTCGACTGTGAGGGTCGGCTGTGAGGGTCGACTGTGAGGGGCGACTGTGAGAGGAGACTGTGAAGGGATATTGGGAGGGGCAGCAGTGAGAGGAGATTGGGAGGGGAGATTGGGAGGGACAGCTGTGAGGAGAGATTGTGAGGGGCAGCTGTGAGGGGAGATTGTGAGGGGCGACTGTGAGGGGAGATTGTGAGGGGTGACTGTGAGGGGCGACTTTGAGGGGCGACTGTGAGGGGCGACTGTGAGGGGTGACTGTGAGAGGCGACTGTGAGGGGCGACTGTGAGGGGCGATTGTGAGGGGCGACTGTGAGGGGCGACTGTGAGAGGCAGCTGTGAGGAGAGATTGTGAGAGGCAGCTGTGAGGGGCGACTGTGAGGGGCGACTGTGAGGGGCGACTGTGAGGAGCGACTGTTAGGGGCGACTGTGAGGGGCGACTGTGAGAGGCAGCTGTGAGGGGCGACTGTGAGGAGCAGCTGTGAGGGGCGACTGTGAGGGGGGACTGTGAAGGGCGACTGAGTCTCCCCCCGGGATGCCCTGAATGGTGATTTCTGTGGCTGCTGGGCAGGTCCACTGCGGACAAGGTCAGCAAGGAGAGGGAGGGGCTTCGCGAGACTCTGGTGGCGCACGTCAGCATGGTCAACCAGGAGCGCCACGCGCACTGCGGCGCCCAGAACAGCGCCGCCCTCCCTGGTATCCATGACAACGCCCGTACCAGGGCGGCCAAGGCTCCGAAACCGTCGCCCATGAGAAGACCAGGCAGGGGCAATGGCAGGCCAGCCGAGGAGGGCACATGCAAGACTCCAAAACGAGAATGTGATGACGTCACGAAGAGAGACACGCCCCGAGGAAAAGGCGCCAACTCGGCAAGGGAGGCAACTCCAGTAAGAACCGGTTTGGACACGGGTCCAGTCAGGGAACCCAACCCAAACTGTTTCTTCGAGCAGCGTCGCAGCAGCAAGGACGAAGGTCAGAGGTCAGCCCGTCCCCCCCACAAGTTTTTTCCGTACACCCCTGCGAACACTGCGTCGCACGTCCATCCCCCAGAAACTCGTTCACTGTTGGAGGTGCCCATACCCCTGGTGATGCTTCACAGGCCGCCCCCCAACAGAGGACCGGCTACCGCTGTCCTCTCCAAGAGTGACGAGAGCCAAAGGAACGCCCACGCGGCGTCCAGGGTGTCCCAGGGCGACCGGACTGCCAGGCACAGCAGAGGGGAGGGCAGGAACCAGACAGCCTGCCTTCCCTTCGGCATGGTGCAGCGTTCTGGCTACGCCAATCGGGCCAAGGGTGATCGCCAGGGACAGCCCGGGTTTAGCAGCGGTGCGTCTCTGAATCTGTCACCCCAGCGCCCTCCCCCCACAGCCAGGGACAGCTCTGGCGACAGTCCCTCAAGGGGGAGAGGATCCAGTGGCAGGAAGCACGAGGTCAAGTCACGTGGACTCGACGGGTCGACGGTGAAGGTGGACTGGAGGGCGGAGCCCACGCTTCCAGACAGCCGAGCCGCCACCTCCGCGGCGGCAGTCGGCGCCAGCACGGAGACAGTGACGTCAGAGGCCGCAAACCCGGACGACTGGGGGTCGAATAAAACGATGCACGACTTAGGGACGAGACGAGATGCGACGAGGACGGGTATGATAATGACGACGACGACGCCTACGACGACGACGACGACAACGAGCGTCCTTCAGAGAAAGGACGAAGACAAAAAGGGTGACGGACTTGCTTCTGTCAAGGTGTCCACGGACAAGATATCATCCGAGGCTGACGTTGCTGAGGCAGGGAAAGGGAAGATAAAGAGAGACGAGGGTGAGGTGGCGGTTCGTCCCTTCCTGTCGGACAGTGGGGCGTCCCGGCCCCGAAGTCTCTCAGCTCGCGGGAACACGCCACCAGAGGCCGATGACGCCACCGAGGGCAGTGGCGACCTGGTCAAGAAGGGATTCCACAAGGTCTTCGGATGCTCCGGCCATGTGGACCTGACACTGATGCTGAGTCCTCGACTTCCAGCTTCCCGTCCCACTCGCCCTCCCTCCAGTAGTAGCTGTAGCAGCTGTAGCAGCAGCAGTAACAGCAGCGGCAACGAGAACGATGGTGAGGCGATCACGCCGGGCGGTGTCTTGACCTGCTCCGAGAACCAACAGCTGTTCGGCTTCCTCTCTCGGCGCCTCTTTGGCACCATCGAGCGGGATGTCCTCCCTTTCTGCACGCCGAGGCAGCCAGACAGGACCGAGCAGCCGCAGAAGAGCCAGCCAGGTGGCCTGGAGGCCCGGGACCAGAAGAGCGCAGCGCAGGGCGCGCTGCCAAGCCTCTATGACAGGTTCGCCCGGACGCCGCAGACGAGCGAGAGGACTCCTCCACAGTCCGGGCAGTCTGCTCAGGAGGAGGACGAGGAGGACTACACTGACCTGGAGGTGATAGCGGAGGCGTGGGAAGGCCTGGATCTGATGGACTTCCAGCATCTGGTCAGGGCTGTGCTGGAGAGCCTGCCTGCGGAGTTCCTCGCTAGCGTCGACGAGGTGGACGAGGACGAGGACGACGAGTCAAGCGATGCCGAAGATGAGGGCGCTGAGGAATCTGGCAACGGCGCCCAGCAAGAAGATGATGAAGACGAAGACGACAACGAGGATGGTGAAGAAAAAGCCCCGGAAGGCGGCGACGATTCTAAGGTGGGAGACAGAAAAGCGGATGGCGCGACAAAATCTCTCGAACCAGGGGAAAAGGCTTTCGGTGGCGAGCAAGGAGTGGTGGAGAAGATGCAAGACTCCGGGCTACGGTCTTTCGAGACGGCGCCGTCAGCAAGACACTGCAACCTCCCCCAGTGCGAGAGCGCTTCACCAGGACAGGCAAGGCGACGGGTCGGATCAGATCCAGTCCAACAAAGGGGGACTGTGGAAGTTGCAGCTGGAGACAGAATGCGGAAGCAGATGGAAGCGAGCGGACACCGGGAAGGGAAATTTGCGTCAAACTGCCCAGAGACCTCCCAGGGGAAAATCAAGTCTGCCTCCCACGTCCACGCCATGATAGGGAAGGCAACGCCTTCCCACACAGGAATCCCGGAGGTATCTTTCCCCTTACCTACAGGCATTCATACGCCAGGCGCCGTCTCCAAAGCCAGTCAAGGACGAGGCAACGAGAGCGAAACGCAAGAGAATACTTCCACACAGGAGCCCACACCTGGCCCCAGCGCCGCCACTGCTCCCAGAAACGGGGCTCAGGTCGAACAAAAGTCGGCGTCGTCCTCCGGATCACGTGACTATGACTCAGCGGTCAAGGCTTCGATGATTCCACTTCAGAACCAGACTGCCCCTGCTGAGGCATCTAGGACCCTGGCCTCCCAAGGCGACGAGGGGAGAGATCTGCAGTACCTGCCTCGCGCCTCACCCAGCCCTAGCACTGAACCCAGTCCGCCACAGCTCAGCCCGAGCCACGGGAAGGATTCTGCTGCCGGTGCAAGGAGCTCCTGGGGGGAACTGGGAAGCCCCCGAGGGTGGAGGTGGCTGGCGGGGGTGGTGCACTCCTTGGTGCACAGATACCACCTGGCCAGAAAGCCCATGCTGGTTGTGGACTCGGGCAGCCAAGTGAGACTGGCTCGACACGCCAGGGTCCACGCAGAGGAGATCCGGGAGCTGGCCAGGCAGCTCGCCCTCAATGTGGTGGGTATTATGGGTCAGGGGACTGCACTCCCAACCCCCACCCCTCGACCACCCGCTCCCCCCTCCTCTCCCGACGTCGCAGCCGCTAGCCCGATTTCCAAGGACGAGACCCCCTCTTTTCATCGGGAACAGTCGACGGACGCTGGAGACGCTCCCAGCAAGACGGACACTGCAGAAGGAGACAGCGGGCACCTGGCTGGGTGTGGTGATTCCCGCCGCAATGCAGCGTCGCCAGGTGAGCGGAAAGGAGAGCGCGGCGAGGAGACAGACTCGAAAGCGGCGACTGTGACGGGTTCCCAGCCGCAAGAGTCAGTGCAAGACAAGGCTTTGGAAGTCGACGAGGCGCAGCCCAGATTCTTGTCTGCAGAATGTCGAGGCGAGTTTCCCCAATCGGAACACGACATAGTCTACAGACTGGCGGGGTTGCCGTGCGAGTTTACGAAGAATAACAACAGCTCAGCAGCGGTGGCCGTTTCCTGCCAAGCAGCTCCCGACCCTTTTTCTGACGGCCGCGACCTTCGCCCTCTCTCTCCCCTCGCAGTCCCCGCGGCCCTTGAGGAGAAGGGAGCGGACAGCGACCGCTCTCCCGACAGGGATCCCGAGGAGAATCTCCAGCCGATGGCGACGCAAGGCGTAGGGAGAGGAGGGTCCTCATTGGCTTCAACGTCGGATGACGACAGCTCCACGGGCGGAAGTGACGACTGCAGCTCTGGGACGGAGTCAGACGGCCTGTGCGCCGCGGACGTCGAGGAGGGGGACGAGAGTCCGGAGAGGGGGGAGCGCCCCCGAGCTGTGGGCGAGTTTGCCCTCAAGGCCTGCACCTTCGTCTCTCCAGGGGACGCCTCACGGGACGCGCCAGATCCAGGGGTGGACCGCCATGCCAGGGTCTCCCGAAACCAGTTCTCCGAAGATTCGGCCTTCTCGGTGAAGGGCTCCCTGATGACCATGTTCAGGCCCTCCAGCAGCCAGCGCGCCATGAGGAAGGCCAGGCGGCCAATGCAGCGCCAGGACAGGAACGGAAACACTCGAGAATCTCCGGAAACGGCCGAAGTGAGAAACGGGTCTCAATCCCGCAGCAGCAGCGGCGGCGGCAGGAGGGGAAGGGCAAAGGGGAGAAGGCGGAGGTCTCTCTCCTACAGCTCCACCTCCAGGTCCCCCAACCAACGCGGACAGACCTCCAGGGACAGGGACGGAGTCGTGGAGGACGGGGAAGTGCCAGGATGCAGTTTCTGGAGCACGGACGCGCACAGGTCGCCCTCGCCCAGAAAGTCG
>JAWQFJ010007936.1:32500-53952 GCA_034096865.1 Theodoxus fluviatilis | reverse complement strand
CGCGCACACCCCCACCCCCCCTGACCTCGCCCGCACTCTTACTCCCTCCCACATTCAACCACCCTCAACACATGGCTAATCAAACCACACACCCCCTTGCCATGACTCAGATACCACTCCTCTGTGCCTCAACGCGCTCAAAACCTTTCACCGCAAACACACCCTCCTGACTTCGAAGATCCGCACCGCCACTATTCAATCGTTGTCGTCCCCCCTTTGCAGTCAGACCCACATACACCATCCCACTCGTGTCTCACTCCGTCTACATTCCAACACTGTCTTCCACCCCCATTGCGTCTCCTCGTACCATTTGTGCTAATTCCAGCCCTGCCTTTATTTCCTACATATAATCCCTATGACGCAGCATCCACCACCTAATCGTGCCAATAATCCACTACTCAGCCGGCCGCGCTTAGCACTTTTTACTTTCTTAGTGTTAATCTTATCCCAGCCCACTCTTCTCATACATTGTGCCCCGCTCAACACTTCCTTTTCATTTGTATCGTCCATCGATTATGCCCTCCTCCCCAGTCACATAATTGATCTCTATCCATGCAAATGAGTCTAGTGAATACCCTTCCCCCACCCACACCCCCCCACCCCCCCCCAGTCTACCGGTTCACCACCTATCGTAAACAACTACTCCTCCACATTTATAGTGCCCCCCACTGCACCTGAAACACCGTGCACACACCATGTTCCTTGCCACTTGCGGTTATGTCCACGCCATCTACACTTGTCAAACATTATCAGTTCCTAATGTCCTCACTACCATTTTTATTTAATGCATATCCCCCTAGAACACAGTATATCCTATATCACGTACACACACCCTGGCATCACAACAAATAGTACCAGTCCCTTTAACCCACCCCCACCTCTGCTACAAACAATGTCACCACGTTTACATTTAGCACAGTTCCACCACACAACTACTACACACACGTACCCCTCAACTTATTCTTGGTGTGTGACTCATGTTACCTCTACCTGTACTCCTGTCCCAATGCGTATGAACATCCACATTCCAACTATCCTCATATCCTACATCAACTAATGTGTGCGTGTAATCACGACACCCCCCCCTAAGCTACCATCCCCCCCCACCCCCACCGAGTCCTTCACCAAGACTTTGCTAATCCCTAGGCACTCAGCCGGGACACTGTTTCTCACTCTAGTATCACCTACTCCACCCAACATCCTACATAGCCCGCATAATGTAGCATCACCCAGCTGTCTCACATGAGCCTACCACCACCACAGCCGAGATCTCTAGGAGCAGCTATCTCCCGGACAGTCTCACCCTATAGAAGCGTAACCCGTGTGACCAACACACACCAACGCCACCTCCTCCCAAGCTACTATTCAGGCCATTGACCCCTATGTATCACCGCTCTAACCACCTGCCCTCTGCAACACCCCTTTCCCACACCCCTTCCCTTGTCACATACCACAACTTGCCCATGTGTGATCCAAACCACACCACATTGTGTTAACTGACATTTGCCTCATCATCCAGTACTCTTTGAGTTGATAATATGACCTTCTCACTGCTCCCCAGATTCCACCCATCTCTCAAACGCACACTGGCTCTTCTCCCTGTACACGCTGTACACCTCCTTCCCTTCCATGTCATGTGTCACTCTTTTCCATCTTGACACCCACACGACCACAGTGGCCTCCAGCCACCACTGCTCCCATGTCCAAATCTGCTCTCTCACACTACAGTACAACCACTGTACATCCTACACCCAAACCCCAAGTCAGCCAACAAAATGGCACCGCGTACCATGACTCCCCTCTTATATCCCTCACTCCCCCCACACCATACGTACCTCGTCACCCACCCCCGATTAGATTTCTCACCCACACGTCCTGCATCTGTGATGCTATTCCCCCTCCACTACTACCCGCGGTCCATCTGTTATGTGACAGGATCCCCCGTTCATCACTGATAGCAGATAACATCTCCTATACAATCCAAACCTTCCTATGTGAGTGTCATAACGACACCTCTGTTACTAGTCTCACACATCGATGCTATCACATATATACACCTTTTCGAGGATCAGTCTCAATACATCCGTACCTCTTAACCATGCTTGTGGGGCACTTGTTCTTATAAGGCTCCAGATTAATCCATCTAAGGCCACCTGCCAGGTCCGCCACCTCGATAAATAGTATCATATCCACCCATGCCACAGTTCGTTTCCTCACATTTCGTGACCCATCGTTGACTCCTTGCGTAGTGTTCCACCCCTCTCCTAGGCCCCCTCCTCCTGTTTCCATCCTCTGCTTATCCATCCCATCCCCCGTCAATCACAACTCCTCACTCTCCACGACCACTGACCCAGAACTCCAAATCCTCTCCACCCCTACCCCCCTCCAACATCTTTATCAACCGCCCACTCTCCCACTCCACTATACCCTATTCACCCCACTTTGTTTATGCGCACATCCGTCAACTACCTCTTCCTACTTCACACAACAGCCCCATTAACTAGCGTGTCCATCCCTCCCGTCCACTGATCACTACTTTAGTACACCCTCCCTCATACTCCATTCACACCATCTTATCGACTCTGCAATTCCACCATACTATGCTATCTTCATGTTCATACCCCTTAACCACCTATCCAGTTTCAGTATGATGTTACTGACTTGAGTAGACACCTCCTGCCATTTACTGTAGTCACAAACCGTGTATACCCTCACTCACCATGACCATTGTCCAGTCTTTTTCACTGTAGCTCACACACACTGATTTTGCACTCTCGGCCAGTGACCTACTTTTCCACAAACCATCCATCAACCATTCTGTTCTACCTAATCCACAACCATTCCATCCCTCTACTTCCGCCATCTCCCCACCTATTACCCCTCCCCCCGCTCCAACTCCCTATCCCTCCTGTCTTTCTGTCCTTCTTTGTATGATCTTCAGATGACGCACTATCACGCATGCGGCAGCAGGACACGGCCTGACGGAGCTTTCATGCAACGATGATTTTACTTCTCGTCCACCCACGGTATTCCATTCGGCCAAGCCACCTGAAACACCAGACCTCAACTTTTGTCCTTATAGCCTTTTCGTTTATCTTTCAGCCGGTCGACCCAGTTGCCTCGAAACTTCACAGTACATTCCCCATCACGACCCACTCCACGTCAACAGAGTCCAGTAGCCACGGCATAATTGCCTCACAAATTAGTTCGTCCAACCCTACTGCTATCACACATTGGTTCCTCACGCTGTAGTGTGCCCCTTTCCTGCTCCGAGCACCATGGACCACCAGCTGGATCATACCCCTATCTGAATGACTTCACTTGTCTATAGTTCTTCCAGATAAAAGCTCCCTATGCACCATCTCTCTACCCACCATATCCCCTCGCACACGTTCGATCTCTATGTTTCCTACTCTGCACCTGTATTTTCATGCCCCCATGCATCTGCGCGACGAGTGCTCCTCCCCCATATCCCATGCCATGCTGCGAATCAGACCCCGCGAGGCCCGAGAGCACCCCCCACATTCCCACCAGCTAAGAACCCTTCGCCGCCCCCAACTCAATTATCACACCGCCCACCTCCCCCCCAACTCCATCGGTTGTAGAACACTTGTGGTCAATCACACACGCCATCTTAGACCATTCTCCCAGATTGACGACCACACTTTTATGAACACTAATTTTCCTCACTACGGTACCCACAATATGTCCATGTAGGTGTACGTACACTCAACAACATTTACCACCACCATCCAACCTACCTACTGTCAAAGAGCAGATACGCTTCCCCACCCCAACGACTCACATTACATATTCCACGCGCCCCTAGCAACACTCCCCACATGCGCCGCGTTTAGACTCCTCCAGGACGTTTGTCAGCGTACCTCTAGTACGTCTTCTCCACCTACGAACTTACCCAATCCCACCATCGTGGTTGCGCCAACCCAAACCCACCCCCAATCTGCTCTCATCATTGAATATTATGCCTCCATTTCCTGCCATTTCATCTTTCCTACCCAGTCTCCGCTACATAAGTGCCTAAGACCTCAATAACTGTCAGTGCTTGACGCCCTTCCTCCGTTTCCCCCCTCTTTTCTTATGCGTTTCACCCTACAACATGTTTCTCCCTCACCGTGAGTCACACTGTCCCCTCACCTTCATGTTCACACCCCCAGTTACACTGCGAACGTACCTCTGTACCCCCCCCCCCTCCCTTTTATACCACCGTTCCCCCGTACCACCGCAACCCATGTCCATTCGCCCATATGACATACCTGTTGTCCTGCACCACACACACCAAATTCCATGTATCCCACAATTTATATGATTCACCCTTGTGTCCATCTTACTCCTCGCAATAGCACTCCCTTCTGTTTACCTTACTTATTTTACACAACACTCATCATGTTTATCTTGTTGTACACTTTATGGTCCCGACTCACTATTACCCTTCACACTACCTCCCCGACTGCTTTTCACCACCCTTAAACTTTCCTCACTTGACCTATGTCTAATAGCTTCACTTTTTTTCCTATCTTACATTTCTCTCACCCACTACTGAGCCCCCTTAGAAATCTCCTTGAGTGACCCACCCATAATACCACTTTGTCCCCCATCCCTTGTTACGTGCTATGTTACACACTCACACCTACCACGCCCCCCACCTCTGTCCCATCGCTACCCGACACACCCTTTCTTTCCCACTTGTCCATATGACATCTCCCTCTCACCCCATCTCCTTTTTCTGTAAGTACTTGTCTCCTTCGATAGATTGTGCTCACTCTTTCTCTTCTCTGCTCGACCTACCTTCTTTTGTCATGCCGAGTCATCTGTCTACGTCTCCACTCGCACAACCCTCATTGAGACTCATTTTCCACAACCTAGTGTGCCGATGTACCCACAATTACTAGACTCTCCTGCCTCACTGTGACCAAGTTAGTCCACCCTTTGTCAAATACCCTGTTATAAGCCCGCCACACACATCAACTACAACACTATCCTGAATCTGTACTTTCTGTTTTAGCATCTGTATTCTTCCCATACCCCTTGCACAACACCCACCCCCTGTTCCTTATTCACTCCCTTCTCAGGGGCACTGCTATACAGAGCAACTACCTCACTCCTCGCTTCTCTCAGTTGCACGACTCGGCCATCCCTTCTTTTCCCACCACCTCTCCACATCTATCACCCAGACACTCAAACGTGATCCAATCATCCTCCGTTACTGAGTACCTCCACCACTACCCACCCCTAACAGAAAATCCTTGCCCTCTCCCTCTCAGCGCACACCTGTAACCATAGTCAACATGTGTCTCCTGAAATCAACACACCACTTCACAACCAATTACACCCAAAGCACCTTCTCACCCTACCCACCTATTTACTGCCTGTATCTCCTCCTATTTCTGTTTATCCACATCACATTACCTCAAACTACCACATCTTATCTCTCACGTACAGACCTTAGTGACGTGACTTTCCTCACTATTATTGTAGCTTATCCACGTATGTTCACTGTATGCCCTCCAAGCACTGTCCACCCTGTGTCTATGCTCTCGTCACACTCACAGCCCTCCCCTCCCACTTCCCCACTCCGCCAACTCTCCCACTCTATCGCTCTGTCTCCGATGCCTCCTCACTACTCGTGTCTATCAGCTAAATGTTCCTATACTCACATACGCACGCTATTCTCCGACCACATCTTTTGTGTTATTTACGCCCACTTGTCTACCCTTCCTTTAAAGCGTCTAGTCCTCAACGCCGCCTGTGCACCACGCCACCTGTCCTCCAGACCTCGTGCCTTTATCCCTAGCAATACTCTGTCGCCACACAGATCCTTGTCACACACATACACCCCGTGCTGCCCCTCCTCCCTCTCTTTCCTCTTCCTCCTCCTCCTACTCCCTTCACTCCGCCCCCAGAGCACCGAATCCTCTGCTCTCTGCTACTCACACGAGGCTCTAGCCACGACAGCACCACACATCCTACCCCCGCCCTACCGATCCACTGCCCCGCAGCCTCTTGACCAACCCAACACGCGCTCTCCGTGTCCCTGTATACACTCCCCCCTACCAACTCAACCTTTGCTGCCGACTCCAGCTGAGTGATTGCCCACACACAATCTAACTGCAAGAGGAAACGTATACTGGCCCGTCTCGCTCCTCCGTCCAGACCTCCACTTTTTAAACCGACCCCACATTACGAAGTCACGCCCCTCCCACCACCCTACCTCACGGGCACACGTACACTCCTTACGCGAACGCGAGTCCAGAGCCTGTTCTCCGTTACCCACTCATACCAGCCTCCTCATTCTTGCATGCACGCTAATACGTCACCGATAATTACTACGCGAACATTCATGAAAAAACAGAGGCACCTACACCCCTCCACCATTGGATACCGTACCCGCCTCTCCATCAAACTGACTCCGCCTACAATATCTTCATCCATCTAGATGACACGACAACTTTAACACCCTCCCGAATGACTATTCTTAAACTAAGAACAATTAGTACCACCCCTAGTCACTACCCATAGTTATGATCCTCTTACACCCCTATACCGCGACCACCACTACCCTCATCACACACCCGAAACGCCGAAATTCTCTACTATCGGCACTTAGTGCCTACCGAGCACCGAGATGTCGCGACCCCACCAGACCACGCAAACTTTTTCCCCACTATCACACCCGAGCAGAATCTAAGGCAAAGCACAGCCAAACGATCTCGGCCAAACCCTACCCCACACGCCCCTACTTATTATCTAATATAGACCCGAACCACCCACACCTAGCTCAGCTCTAGGATCGTACACTTACCGTAACCTTCAGCACCTCCCCCCTTCCTCTCTCACCTCCACTACCACCCCACCCATACAATAAACGAGAGAACGACCATCCCAACACGTTTCCTCTATGCTAAGCTCGTCTATAGCTTCGTCAACACAACTAACCACGCACACCCCAGCCTATGCACCCATACCACCCAGTTCGCCTCTTTCCAATCCCCCCCAAAGTGCTTGCCACACATTTAAGACTCTTACTCGACCTCTGACACGTCAACAAACCCACCACTTATTTGACGGGAGAATTACGACAAGGATTATGCACCCCGAACACTTGCCCTGATCACCCCGTATACACCAGCCTGCATCGTCTAAATCACTCATCATCACACTACAAATAGCCCGAGCGAGCGCCCTCGCTGCCCAATATACCTCGACAGTACCCATGTCACACACACACACAACCCCCAATGTTTGCTCCCCACGCATCACCATAGAGTTGCCATGCTCCCTTGAGTTTTTGACAATTCACTCCCCTAACACAACTCTAGTTCGATTTGACACCTGAGGCGACACACTATAATAGCTGTTTCTAACAACCACCCTCGGCATCAGTGACACCGATGATACACTCACAATAACTCTGACACCACAGACAATCGAACAGGACACCACCCATTGGCGAGTCAACTATTCGCCGCGACCGCACTTTATCATTCGTTGCCACTCCCCGAGAAGACTACGATATCTCACTCAACGACACTGACTGTCGCACCCACCGCAGCACATCATGCACATCAACGAATCTTTAATACGCCAGTCCCTGATGCTCCATCCCCCCTCATACCTATCCTCATTACAACACACATACCATCCGCGTAGCCCTCGAGTTCACATGAGCGCCGACCATCAAAGTCTATACTTCTGGGCCGAAATCGTCTTATGATCTTCAACCATCTCCCACTCCCCACACCACTACTCGAACGACCCCCCTACAGCACACACAACCTCCCGACCCACCACAACCCCCTAACAGCCGTTTCCCAATTCACCCACGTCATATACGTGTATTGCACCTCTAATCAGCCAACCCCTACGACAGCTCCTATAGTAACCCTCACACACTCCTCTTTATCCTCCAGTAGCCCATTCTGTCCACTATAATCTTCCTCATCTTACCTCTTCGGACCCCCTCACAGCACTTACCTCACTAGCCTCCTGACCTAACTGATTAAACTCTCACTCTACAAGCAGTTCCTTCGTCAAGCATCAGCCTACCTATATCATCCAACGCACCCTTGTGTGTCACAGCTTCACCCGACACAAGAGAGCCACCACTCCCTCTCTTCGGAGCAGGCCCCTCCCTTACCTACACCGCTCCAACACTATGTTGTCAACACACCTCTAAATCGATGACACTCGCTCTCCTTCCTCTCACATTCTCGATTACAGCCCACATAGAGTAACTTATCGAACTTCATCTACACTCACTTCGCTACGCCCCCTCACTTCCGCAAGTATGACATCTCACCGCCCCCTAACCTGCTTATGTACTGTGACCGCTGTCGACTCCCGGCTACGCTCTTCCACATAGAGAGACCCCCGAGCCACTAGTCGCACCAGTGTTCAGCGTATCCGCTATGAGTCACAACCTTGGTTTGCATGCTCCCTGGGCACCCCAAGGTCCCTTCCCGCCTCGCCCGGACTTGCCCCTCCTGTATAGACCAGGACCGGCTCCTGTAGACTCCCCGCCTAGGTCCCTGACACCTCCCGCCCTGCCTTCTTCACCTCTTCTAGCACCAGGCCCGTTCCCCTGCGTGCCCTGACTTGACAGGCGGCCGTCACTACCTAACCGCCTCTTTCAGAGCGGACCCTCCCTTCTATTGCGAGCATGATTCGGCACACCCAAACCACCACATGCATGACTCGTCTCTTCGCACGTCCCCTGCAGTCCCACCGAGAGCAGCCTTACAGTCAGCACATCCGCACACCCTCCACCCTCCTCATTCTACACTTCAGCCTGGGCCACAACGGCCGACACATCATTCCATCATCACATTCGAGCAGGCATGACTTCGATTCCAAACACCACCGTACACCACCTCCAATATACTGCTCTCCCCCCCTCCCACACCAACTATATCTCACCACTCGCCATATTCCACCACTCCTACCACCCCTCCTACGCCGGCCGGTGACTACCCACCCCCCACCCACACCCACCACACCACAACCCCACCCCCCCAACACACCCCCCCTCACAAGACTGAAATAAACACACCACATACCACACAACCATGAGGCAGCACTCCTGAGACAGACCCCTCCGCCTACCAGCACCTCATATATCTTATCGGCCCTCTGCTCCACTAGCACACATCACGAAACTCCCCCAGTACTACTACCTAGCGCCGGACTTATGATACACCTTCATTCCCACCGCCTACACAGAGACAGACATACAGACCTGGTATATACTCACTCTGGTAGCCGTCTCCTTACATTCGCTCACACATTAACGACACCTCCACCACAGCACGCCACCCTAGGTACCATGCACACTGCGCACATCCTCACTACTGATCACTATCCCACCCACCAACCGCCGCGACTCTTGTCACTTCACCCTACTGCCCTTACTGTCATGCTCTCTCCATACCGAGACCCGACACCCGAGGGTTTTTCTTTTTGGCTTGACCATACCTCATTTCACGCCCTTCCACACTCCAATCGTCAGCTCACTGAGCCTTTGATTATAAAGACAACACCCTATATCATATATATGATATTTATAAAACATCACACATAGCTGTCTATATTTGATGTATGTACCATCCTAAACAAACCAGCTAGAGGAGCAAATATCGCCACACCGCTCTGCACACATTCCAAAATCCTATAGCTGCACACAACTATCCCCCCTCCTATGAACCGCTCACGACTCTCGGTTCCAATATTCTTCATCATCAATGTAAAGACAAACCGACTACTGCACCAGAGAGTGAACCCTACACGTGTCCATAAACAGCTGAGCTGTCAACATACACCGGCAAGATCCCTACCACCACAACATAAACACTTCTGACCCTACAATAGATAACTGGAGGCATACTCAATCTCCTATCTTTAATCCGAAAACTCATACAGGCAAAGTGTCCCAGTCCCCTATCAGTCATTGACTGTTCAATACGGCTGGTAAAACATGCCTTCCCTCGGTTCTGCAGGAAACTCTTGCAAAAAAAGTCGGAGCCCATGCGCCCCCACACACACGGCAACTCACGAATCCACAATAAATATGAGCTTGACACAGCTGCACCCCATATGTCCACCCCGCTCTCCTATTGCTAGTCTGCCCCCATTTGTTGTGCTTCTCCCCCACGACACACCACCTATATTTTCCACCCTGCTACACAGGCACTCTACTCAACCCCTTATATATGAGACCACGCTACAGGGCACAACACAGCCAACACATCATTCCGCGCTACTCACATGCTTGCAGACACTATCTGACGCTCTTCTATATGATCTTGACTTCAGGTGACTCAAGGTCAAGGTTCAAACAACTCCACACCTCTCCAACAGGCCACCGCTCTCAGTCCACCACCTAAGAAATCCTCGCCACTTTCAAACATTTCTCACCCTCACCACACCGACCCACACACCTGCTCGACACTGACCACCAAGGTATGCACGCGTCCACTCCACGGGTTCACTCGCCAACCACACATCCAAGCCCCTTGTTCTATCAATTCTCTAAGACCTATACAGGAAGCACATCCACCTAGGTTGCATCCTCCCTTCCACCTTCATCTAGGCACTTCTCTACGCAAGAGATCTTAGTCTCCTTTCCCCTTTTAGCATCGGCTTAGCCTCTACCCCCACCTGTCTGTCATCCACAATATATCTCCCTCTCCCTCAAGGATTCAACCAGTGACCCTCTGACCTTCTATGACTACAATGACTCCACCCACTCTGGTGCTTTCTCTGATTGCTTGCATGCCACCGCGTCCTTCACATCGCTTCCCCCCCCATTCCACTTCACTTTCCGTTGCACACACCCAGCTCATCTTCCCCGTCACGTCTCCAAGTCGTCCATTGGCGACTACACTTCACCCCACAACCGTCCTACTACATCATCCCCCCTCTCCTTGGAAGAGCCCCTCCTACTGTGACTACCCTCTGACCACCTCCGGGACTCAGCTCCACATAGACTCACCACCTCCAAAATAGCCTGGTCATCACCACCTCCGCATCATAGATCGCCAGAGTTCACTCCATTGGACACCTCCGTCGTGTCTACTAGCTTCCACCATGCCCTCACTCCTAGCGCTTCAAGGCAACTTCCGACCAACTCATCACAAAAGCTTACCTCACGAGACCACTCCCCCACAATCTGCTGCCAGAGAAACATCGATTGCAATACTCACCGGACCACAGTGTCTCTATTATGCTATCTATCCACACACTTCCCGACCCACCCCACACCTCCCATTTCTCACCCTCTCCTCCCGCGACCTTCCGCGCTCACCGCGCAGCCCCACAGCACACTCCACTCCTCCTGACCTCCCCACTTGTGAGACCGCTCCTACCCACCCTGCCCCCGATGCCTCTCGCCACTCCTCGCGTTTCCCCTAGCTACCATCTCTTGTCTACACATTGGCCGCTACCTCAAGTCGATTTTGCCTCTTGACTCTCTCCGCCCGCCTCTACTGCCTTCATCCATTCACCACCCTTCATACCACTCCCTGCACACACCTACCGTCAATTGCGGCCCCTCTCTCATTTGGACCTAAGCACCTTAGATCAGTGAAGTTCCCCCACACTTGTCCAGTCTACGCCTAGTGCCACACCCCTTCCCCTAACCCCCCCCAATGCATCCTCCTACCTCGTTCCCACTCCGACTATCCTTCTTCCACTACCCCCGCTATCTCTCCGGATCCACAACCGCTGCCGCTTTCTCCCTCCCACCTTTCCCTCTCCCCCCCCAAGGCACGGCCCCCGGCTCACCTCGGTCCTCGACTCTCCCGACAATTCCACGCGGCTCTCAGAGCCCAATGATCAACATATACTCCCCTCACTCACCTGCCAGTGCCCCAGTGTTCCCCCGCTCACAGCCGATTGATCGTAGTAGCAACACAAACCCATTCCAGATCACCAGATGCTCACTTAGCCAATCGGAACACCTATACTGGGTTTCACACGAACCTATCCGTCATTCTCCCTCACTATCTAATCCATTCACATACTTCGATCTCAGCACCCCATGCACACCACCTCACACCAGACCACTCCCAATAAAAACGTCTGACTATCCCACCACCCCGTCGTTTACCCACTTGTTTCTGTAATACGTCTCTCTCGCACATATGATTCCCTTCTTTATTCACCCACCCCTAGAGCCTGCCATATCACCACACACAACCAGCTCCCCATCCACCGCCTTCCTACCCCTATCCCACCTTCCCCCAGCACAGTAGTCCTCACCCACTCTGACCTCCAGTGCTTATTCCCCTTCTATCCCCATCCTCGTTCATCACTATATGTACACCACCCGTATTTGTAGCCTCACTCCCCTAGTTTCCGCCACACGCCCCCCCCCAGCAACCCACGACGACTATGTGGAAGCTCCTCTATATCTTTTGTGTTGCTGACTCAGACCCCCCTCTGGGACACTCCACTATATTCCTACATGCCCGTCCTGTCTCGAGGCCCTCGATCACCCATTTACACTGATAACTATATCACACCGGACCAACCAACTGCTTCTAGCGGATTGTACATTATAATACACACTATCGAACCACCCCCAACACTCTCGCCACACACGCGCCCCGCTTTTGGGGAGATAGACTCCTCCCCTCCTCCATCCCCCCCCCTCTCGGACCGCCCCCACCCGGTCCTTCCTTCTCCGACCTCCCCCTCCGAGGGCGTCATCCCCCCCCCCCCCCCAGCTCCCCCCTTGTCTCGCCTCCACACACTCCTCTCGCCTGCCCTCCCCCTCTGCCGACTCTGTTCCACCCCCACGCCCCTGGAATCACGCACACGGGGCGCACATCCCCTGGCCCAGAACAATCCTACCCAAACCACCGGATACTTCGAATACATACCTATTTTATTACTATCTACATCCCGACCACTGCCTGTTCTGAGCCGCTCATACCATCACTCCTGTCACACTACACCATCAGCCATCTCCCTCCCACGATACCAGACCATCCATCCCCAATCCCAGAGCACCACACAGCAACGCGAAGCCACCACCCAAGCCCCGTGACAGCACCACCCCTACCTATCAGCATACTGCACTCTCTCGCTCTGCTCACCCACACCCACCCCCCCCAGGACCCACCACACCCTCCTCCCTGACCTTCCACACGGCACAACCTCCCTGTGCACAACCCCGCGATACACCACGGCCCCATCCAACCACCCACCACCTTATCCCACACACATCTCTGACTCCCCCACCCTTCTCCCACCACCCAGGCCCGCCCCGCCACCCTCACCCCCTTATGCCCTATTCCTAACTCACCTTCCCCCTCCTCCCTCTCCCATCCCCCTCCCGTCCTCACCTCCCTACAGCTCCCACCCACCCCTCCCTACGTTCTTACTCCACGCCCTCTCTTGTTCCCCACCTCCCCTTCTCCCTTATGCTTCCCCCCCCCCCTCCACCCTCTATCACATATCCCTTCTCCTCTCCCCCTTATCTTCACACCTTCTTCCCCCACCTACGCCCTCGTCGACCCCCCCGCCACTGTTGTGTGCCTCCACTTCTCCTTCTTTTCCGATCCCACACATCTCCACCCCCCATCTTCCCACCCCCCCAGGTCCTATCTGGCCACCCCCGACGCCTTACTCCCCCCCTCCTCAAGACCTCCAACCGGCCCCCTCCCTCTCTACTCCCCCCTTTCCACCACACAAAGCCAGATCTCATTTTTATTTTTCCCCCCCACTTCTACAACCCTTACTTCAGAGCAACTCCCCCCACCACCTCGCTCCCCCCTCCTCCATGTCCCCGAACAGCCTACCCACACACTACCCCCGGGTCTTCCCGCTTCTACTCCCCCCTTCTAATGAGCGCTCCACCATCTTTTTTTTCCCACTCATCACCCCCCTCACATAGCATCCTGTCATCTCTATCACCCCCCCCTCTCCCCTCGCTGCTTCCCCCATCGTATCGCTCTATCCTACCCGACTCCAGCTCGGCTCTCTCCGCCCCTCAACATTCACCTCGAACCAGCCCCTCCTCACCACTCCCGCCCTCACCTCCCTTATCCCACCCCATCACCCCACGAGTCGCTCACACACACGTCCTCCGTACCGACCTTGATTATATGGACCACCAACCCAGACCACTCCAGGCACCTACACACTGCACCTGCATACCACCGACCCCCCTTTCCCCCACATCACCACCCCACGTTCTTACACACTCCCCTGCCCAACCTTCTCCTTGTTCTCACCAGAGTATCTCCACCCTTTCTAGTCTTCTCCTCCTGCGTCCGTACCCATTATGTGCTCTCGTTTTACGAGCCCTTCGCATCGCCTTTTCCACCATCCCCCCACTAGGCCCCTTTGTATCCCCCCTTCCACGAGTCTCATAACAAGCCCCTTCAAATACACTCCCCTGCTCGCCTACTTCCACTCACTCAACCCTCTCTTATCGAAGTTTGACGAAGCACTTATATCCTACCCCCCCACTAACAGCACGTCAATTTACACAAACTTCACACAAACAATGCTATACACATCACAACCTTACTTATCCATACTGCGAGCTATCCGGTACTTTACCCCCCGCAACATACCAGTTATTCACTACAAAAACTCCAGGCATAATTCCCACCCCAAAAATAGTGTCCATCACATTCCTGCCCACCCATACTTTCACACACACCACATACTATATAGCCGCTATCGGATATCATTCACCCATCTTAAAAACATTCAGTCACAAAATATGTCCACAACCAACTAGCTGCCACACAAATGGGCTATATGCCTTTATATCATCAAAGCGGCCCCCCTCACTGTCTGAGACCCAACCTTGACCACTCTACAATCCCCATGTCAATGTCCACAACCCCGTCATCCCCCTCCCCCCTACTATGACTATATCATCTGATGTTCCCAGCTACCGCAAAGCGCTCCAAACCCACACTATCATGCTTCAAACTCTGTCGTTTGTTGTTTAGTTACTCTCAACTATAGCTGCTACCCTGCAAGACACCACAACATCTCATCACACACGTCCACACACGCGCTCGCTGGATAGTCTCTCTGTCCGCACGCCCGGCTACCGCCACCCGGACACAGCCCACGTGTATCCCCGGATCTCCACGAAATACCGTATGTGGTGAGACAAACTCCACTTTGCGTCGGCCTACATGGTGCGCAAGCCTTTGACCCCTACACAACCACACGCGCATTATACCCAAAGGCAATGCACAGCACCTACACCAATTATCTAACCCTATTTATGCATTGCCTCCTGTCCTCATCTCATCCATTCACCGCTCCCTCCACGTTACCCCCCCCCCCTCCCTCCTGAGCTCCATTACAGCCATGGTCACGGTATCTCACCACCACCACCGCCCTGTTCCGAGGCACGTCACGAATTACATTGTCTCTACCCCGCTTCCTCCTCCCCCTACCCCTCTTACTAAATATCCGTTTGATCACATGCTAAGCAAACCAGCAGACCCAGCTATAGACATGATAACCACACAGACGTCATCACCGCCCTCACCACCTGTACCCCTGGGACATCTATCCCGGCGTCATCGTCCACAGGCGTCCCGCGGCTCCCGCCTCCCCCCATCCACACACCACACTTTACACAATGAGGTACGGACTACTCTCCTCTGACACTATTAAGTCTCAACACCCAATTTGGCTAGATAGTGCACACGCCATAAACCACACCGACGCCGCCTATGACAACACACACTACCCCATACATAGTGACTGTACAACACGGTACATATCAACAGAGCTGTCCCAACTGGTATAGTCTTGTTGCAGACCGCCTTTTCCTGTCAACAACCAGCCATTTATTAACACCTCTTTGTATCTATATATGTGATCACTGCACCGTTCCGATACACCCGTCAGATGTATTACCACAGATTGGATACCCCCCATGAACCCCTTCTCCTTATAGTATATGATGCCTTCAAGAGTAGTTTACGCAGGACAAACTGTTTGATTGATCTTGCTTCAAAGTCAAGGTCACATGAGCTCTTTAAAGTTGGATTGTATACATATTTTTTGAAGTGACCTTGACCCTGAACTATGTAAGATTAATCTTCCAAACTTCATAACATTGTAGTACACATATTATACTTTATACTAGGTCACCCATGTCGTCCGTCCGGGCCTTGACCCTGAACTATGGAAGATAACTCTTCCAAACTTCATAACAGTGTTGTACACGTGTTATACTTTCATCATGAGGCACATTTGGTCACATATCCTCAAGGTCAGGGTCACTTTAACCCTTTTGAAATATGACCAAAATGGGGTAGTGAACCACTAAAAGTGACCATATCTCATGGTAGAAAGTGCCAATAAGCACCATTGTGCTTCCTATGTCTTGAAATAACAGCTTTGTGTTGCATGACCTTGTATGACCCTGACCTTGGGTCAAGGTCACATGTATTTTGGTAGGAAAAATGTGTAAAGCAGTTCTTAGTGTATGATGTCATTGGTAGGTTTAGTTGTTTGACCTTGACCTTGAAGGTCACCTGAAGGTCAAGGTCATGTAAAGGACAAGGTCAAGCATGTGAGTCGTATGGGCTTTGCCCTTCTTGTTTATATATCTTCTGTGGCTTGTAGTACTTATCCAAAAGCATCTATATTAATTATGTATTCGAAACATTTAGTATTGATTGGCACTTATTATGATAAGATTCCCAACGTCGATAGATATACTATCTCCCCCAAAAATACTGTTTTTCTGTTGATATTAATCAAAACAGTGTGACGTTGTAGATATAATTGTAAATCAGCCCAGAAGGACTGAATTAGTTCACATTCCCAAAACAAGAATTCCAATGTTTCTGGATTGCACAAACAAAATCTACATAAAGATGATGATACTGTCTTTATTCTGAGAAGAAAGATGTTGGTAGAAATTAAGCGATGTAAAAACTTTAACTGGAAAATGTTCAATCTAGTATCTGTGGTGCATCTTAATATAAGTTTATATGCATGTTCCCAATATACGTCCTCGTCATTGACTGATTTTGTTTACTCACATGCGAAGCAAAAGTGAGTCTATGTACTCACCCTTTTCGTCCGTCCGGGCGTCCGGGCGTCCGAAAACTTTAACGTTGCATTTTTCTCGGAGACCATTAAGTCTATCAATACCAAATGTGGCATGATGGTGTATGATGACAAGGCCTCAAAAAACATACATAGTGACTTGTCCTTGCTTCAAGGTCAAGGTCGCAGGGGCCATAAATGTTGTCTAAAAACAGCCATTTTTCACATTTTCTCAATTGTCTCTGAAGTTTTTGAGATTGGATACCTGACCTATATGTGGTATATAGAGCAATGTAAGCCCTATCTTTTGATACCAGTTTGGTTGATCTTGCTTCACGGTCAAGGTCACAGGAGCTCTTCAAAGTTGGATTGTATACGTATTTTGAAGTGACCCTGACCCTGAACTATGGAAGATAACTGTTTCAAACTTAATAATTATGTGGGGCACATGTTATACTTCCATCATGAGACACATTTGGTCACATATCATCAAGGTCAAGGTCACTTTGACCCTTATGAAATGTGACCAAAATGGGGTAGTGAACCACTAAAAGTGACCATATCTCATGGTAGAAAGTGCCAAGAAGCACCATTGGGCTTCCTATGTCTTGAATTAACAGCTTTGTGTTGCATGACCTTGGATGACCTTGACCTTGGGTCAAGGTCACATGTATTTTGGTAGGAAAAATGTGTAAAGCATTTCTTAGTGTACGATGTCATTGGTAGGTTTAGTTGTTTGACCTTGAAGGTCACCTGAAGGTCAAGGTCATATAAAGGTCAAGGTCAAGCATGTGAGTCGTATGGGCTTTGCCCTTCTTGTTCCATTATGTAGTGATCCTATACATTTAACATTGTTTTGTTTGAGAAGAATTTGATAAAAGAAGCGTGTACATTTGCACCTGTCAGCACTTTATTTAATTAGAGGTTCCGGCTCATTTTCTCTTCCTTTATTTGCAATAGTTTCCTGCCATACCGAGGGAATGGCATGTTTTACCAGCCGATATGTGAAACAGTCAATAATATGCCTTTCCTTGAGTTCGTTAAAAGGGATTATTCCATTTTCTTTTATAAAGTGTTTAATTTGTAGTATTCCTTTATTTACCCATTTTCGATATTCGATCGGGGCATTTCTTTGTTTTACGTGTAATTGTACCAGATTGACTGTTCAAGGATATTGTCACATGGATTTGTAGTCAACGCATTTTGCTCCAGTGTTTTAACACATCAAATACAAAGTTATTTTTTAAAATATATTTCTTTAAATAAGGCTCCGTAAGCACTGAACTAAAATAGTTGTCACCCCTAATATTTTTCTAATAGTGCCTAATGCGGATTTTCAAATCGCCTTTGTTGTTATCATTTATGTACCGTCTAATCCAGTTTGCTTTTATTGCAGTAATGAAACTTTGTAGATCAACCATCTTAAGACCTCTATTCTCTGTATTCTGAATGATTACACTCCTCGCTATTTTGTCGGGTTCATTGCTTCATAGGAAAGCAAAAAGATCTTTACTGATTGCTTTCAAAGTCTTTTCTGGTGGGTCTGAGAGGATTGTTAGAGGGTATATATTAATTGGGAGGGTTAACATTTTAATTACTGTTATCTTTCCTCTAAGTGTTAAATTTCGCCTTTTCCATCTTTGTAATAATGAGTTCATTTCTTTAATTCTGCTTTCAATGTTAGATTCAATCATTTTTGTTCCATCATTCATAAAATGTATACCCAGAGTTTAGACCCCCTCAGAGGTCCATGTAACGTTCTTTTCTAAAGAGAATTCAATGGCGGTATTTTTCAGTGACCCTATTCTGGGTATTGCACTCTTTATATACTTCACCTTCAGGCCTGATACTTGGCCAAAGGAGTCAAACACTTTGCACGCACCTGCAACGTCTCTTTCTGTTCCATCTAGAAATACCATCACGTCATCAGCGTAAGCGGTGAACTTCACTACAGCGTCGAAGAGTAGGATGCTTTTAATAAATTCCCTTTTTCTGATCAAAATAGAGAGAACTTCAATCATTATGTTCAAAATGTACGGAGAGAGAGGGCAGCCTTGCCTTGTTTCGGAAGCTTGCCCATTGTTGATTTATGCAGCTATCTGCATCTGAATAATGTAATTTAATCCATTGTAATAATTTTGGTCCAAAATTGAAATATTCAAATGTTCTAAACATGTATGTGTGATCTATACGGTCGAATGCTTTATCAAAATCTATAAACATGATTAGACCTTTCAAGGTTTTGTCATTGGCATACGAGATAACATTATGAATTAATCTAACATTTCCCCCAATATACTTTTCTCGCATGAACCCAGTTTGTGAATGATGTATAATGACAGGCAGCACTTTTAAAATTCTGTTTGCTATTGATTTGGCAACAATCTTATAATCTGTATTCAGCAACGTTATTGGTCTCCAATTACTCAATGTTGTTCTGTCTCTGTCTTTTTTGAGGTATCAATGTAATGATCCTTTGGTTTTGCAGCTATGATAATTTTCCCATTTCAAAAGAATAATTGAAAGAATTCAACAAAACATGCACTTTTATATCTGACCAAAATATTTTGTAGAATTCAATCGGGATACCACACTCCCAGGACATTTATTGTTATTCTAGTTTTAACGGATTCTTGCATTTCTGCTTCTGTCAAAACTCCCTCAAATAATTGTTTTTCTTCATCTGATAGTTTAATGCAATCTTTAGGGAAGAAGCCACTTGGGATGGTATCTGTTGCTGTTTTCGAACATAATCTTTCAAAGAACTGTTTTTCTTCCTTTAATATTTTTGTTGGGTCATTAATAATTCTATCATTTATATTGGGTTCTATAATAACTTTGTTTTCGTAATTTCTGTTTTCTAAATTTGCGATATATTTTGTGTTTTTCTCGCCTTCTTCCATCCATTTGCATTTCGCTCGCATTAAAATTCCATGTACTTTACGATCATACATTAGTTCTAATTGTCTTTTCTTGTTTAGTATTTCATTTTTAAAGTTCGGATCATTGGATGAATTTAGCTGGTCATTGATAGCTTCTATTTGATTTTGTAGCTCTTTTTTCTATTCCTACTTTTTTACTATTCTGAGCAGAATAAGCTATATATTCAGATCTGACCGTTCCCTTTATTAATTCCCATTTAGTATTTGGATTCGCATCTTTGTTCATGTCTACTATATCCCTTAACTTTTCCTGCAGTCTAGTTTTGTACTCATTATCCAGCAAAAGATTAGTGTTCATTTTTCAATATCCTGACGCGTGTTGTAAGTCGGCGAGCCAAGCGAGATGTCTCGCAGCCCGCGAGCTGCGCGAGCTGCTCTTTCTGCAGCTCGCCAAGTCTTGCTAGAGCCACGCGCGCCGCTCGCCGCCTTACAACGGCATGGCTAGCCCCGCTTGCGAGATACTCGCTTGGCTCGCCACTTACAACACGCGTCAGCTCGCGCAGCTCGCGGGCTGCGAGACATCTCGCTTGGCTCGCCGACTTACAACACGCGTCAGGACCTGTCTTGAATAGATGTATATATACTGAGCCACAAAAGAAACGCAAATAGGGGGGTAGCTTGACTTTTAGGTAATTTCAAGCCCTGTAAATTCGCTGACACATTTTTTTGGTAGTGATCTCAGTCAGAATTGATCTTAGCATGCAATGTGTGAAAATCAGGCCAGTGTCACTAAAAACGAGCGCACATGACCGCCCTGAAAGCGGAAACATGTTTTTGCACGTGGAAAGCGAATGCAAACAGTCAAGTCGACTTTTTTTGCCTGAACAGTATTTACACGTCCCTGGCAATAAAAGGCCAGTTTGTCCCACCCTGTCAAAGCAGTCATTTGCAGCCATCGACAATGCCAAGACTGAGCGCCGCCGAGAGAGAAAAAGCCATCGGCCGACTTCAAGGTGGGAATCGCCCTGCACAGGTCGCAGCTGCATTTGGCGTGGCTGTATCAACAATCTGCCGTCTATGGGCCAGGTTCAGGGCGAATGGAGAAGTCTCTGACAACCCTAGAAGCGGTAGACCTCGTGTGACCACAGGACGTCAAGATCGGCACATTCACCGCTATCACCTGCGTGAACCGTTCACACCTGCCGCAGAAACTGCCAGGAACACCATTGGTAGGCATGGTGCACCCGTCTCTGGGGAAACTGTGCGGCGCCGGCTCACCGAACGTCGCCTGTACTGCTGCCGTCCTTCCAGGCAGCCTGTTCTGACACCAAGACACCGGCAGCAACGCCTGCAGTGGGCTCAGCAGCACCGGAACCTACACTGGCGGCAATGGAAGGATATCCTCTTCACTGATGAGAGCCGATTTTGTGTCCACCACGCTGATGGGCGTATTCGGGTGTGGAGGAGACGTAACGAGAGGTACGCTGACAACAACGTCCTGGAGGTCAACGCCTG
>JAWQFJ010007936.1:0-27500 GCA_034096865.1 Theodoxus fluviatilis | reverse complement strand
GGCAACTAAGAATCCATTATCTGCTAAACCTCAGAGTACATAATTCTCTTCCTTGACTAGCATTTGGCTCGACATTGTTTTCCTATTGTTCGTCTTGAAGTTTCTGACGTCAGTTGAGTGCATAGTAGACCATTGCGACGTGTTTCGTTTTGACGTCCTCTTGTCCATCAATCAAGAATGTGAAACCTCGTGTATGAATAAATTTGATATATCTTTTGATATATTTCCCCCTTAAGTCTTCATATGGGAGCACACCAACAGGAAATGCATGTCATCTTCTACGTTCTTATTACAGAATGGACATTGTACCACTTCTCTTCTACATAACTTGTTTCCGTTCAGTCCATGTACTCCTAACCGGAAGCGTGTGAGTGCAACTCTAAATTTCGCTATGTCAATGGTACTGAGATATTTTTCACATTCCAGCACATTTTGAAGGTACTGTACAGTATAAGGCGTTCACTTTCAGTAATCTTACAATGCCATCTCTGTCTATAGCAGTCTTGCAGTCTAATCTTAAGTCTTTTCAGGAATTGTCTTTCGTTATTTGTCCCTCTGTTATTATTATACCAGATGTAGGCAAAACCTGATTCACAGAGGCAATCTTTGACGGACTTCAACCAGTTCCGTTCATTGGTGATAGTTGCACTTGACATCATAAGAAGTGCTTGCTTTGGTAGTCTGTCACTTGGCATGTTTTGTAATTTAAGCCAGTACTTAACGGCCCTAATAGTACTCTTAATTTTTAGAGGAAACCTTCCTGTTTCACCACATACAAGATGATTTGGTGTCTTGACGTCAATTTTTGACTGACATGCGAAGCAAAAGTGAGTCTATGTACTCACCCTTTTCGTCCGTCCGGGCGTCCGGGCGTCCGTTTAAAACTTTAACGTTGGATTTTTCTCAGACACTATTAAGTCTATCAATACAAAATGTGGCATGATGGTGTATGATGACAAGGCCTCAAAAAACATACATAGTGACTTGACCTTGCTTCAAGGTCAAGGTCGCAGGGGCCATAAATGTTGTCTAAAAACAGCCATTTTTCACATTTTCTCAATTTTCCCTGAAGTTTTTGAGATTGGATACCTGACCTATATATGGTATATAGGGCAATGTAAGCCCTATCTTTTGATACCATTTTGGTTGACCTTGCTTCAAGGTCAAGGTCACAGGAGCTCTTCAAAGTGGGATTGTATACATATTTTGAAGCGACCTTGACCCTGAACTATGGAAGATAACTGTTCCAAACTTCACAACATTGTAGTACACATGTTATACTTTTATCATAAGACACATTTGGTCACATATCATCAAGGTCAAGCTCACTTTGACCCTTATGAAATGTGACCAAAATGGGGTAGTGAACCACTAAAAGTGACCATATCTCATGGTAGAAAGTGCCAATAAGCACCATTGTCTTGAATTAACAGCTTTGTGTTGCATGACCTTGGATGATCTTGACCTTGGGTCAAGGTCACATGTATTTTGGTAGGAAAAATGTGTAAAGCATTTCTTAGTGTATGATGTCATTGCTAGGTTTAGTTGTTTGACCTTGACCTTGAGGGGCACCTGAAAGTCAAGGTCATGTAAAGGTCAAGGTCAATCATGTGAGTCGTATGGACTTTGCCCTTCTTGTTAAAAATCGTTTGCAAGCAAACATGTGCGCTTTTTCTACATCTGGGTGTTCCTGCATTCCCCATATTGTGTGTGTGTGTGTGTGTGTGTGTGTGTGTGTGCGTGTGTGCGTGTGTGTGAGAGAGAGAGAGAGAGAGAGAGAGAGAGAGAGAGAGAGAGAGATCAGTCATGTATGTGGGTGCGCGAGCGCGCGCATATGTGTGTGTATGTGTGTGTGTGTGTGTGTGTGTGTGTGTGTGTCCATGCGTGTGTGTGTGTGTGTGCGTGTGTGCGTGTGTGTGTGAGTGTTTCGTTCATTTTCTTCTGGTTCCAGATCAACGGATGACAATCTTTCGTTTGTTGTAAACTGACTATCAGTAAGTTTTTTTTACTCACATGCGAAGCAAAAGTGAGTCTATGTACTCACGCGTGTCGTCCGTCCGGGCGTCCGGGCGTCCGTAAAAACTTTTAACGTAGGATTTTTCTCGGAGACTATAAAGTCTATCAACACCCAATTTGGCATGATGGTGTATGATGACAAGGCTTAAAAAACATACATAGTGACTTGAACTTGCTTCAAGGTCAAGGTCGCAGGGGCCGTAAATGTTGTCTAAAAAACAGCCATTTTCACATTTTCCCAATTTTCTCTGAAGTTTTTTAGATTGATACCTCACCTATATATGGTGTATCGGGCAAAGTAATCCCTATCTTTCGATACCAGTTTGATTGACCTTGCTTCAAGGTCAAGGTCACAGGAGCTCTTAAAGTTGGATTGTATACATATTTTGAAGTGACCTTGACCCTGAACTATGGAAGATAACTCTTCCAAACCTCATAACATTGTAGAACACATGTTATACTTTCATACTAGGTCACCCGTGTCGTCCGTCCGGGCGTCCGGGCGTCCGTCCGGGCGTCCGGGCAGACCGGGCGTTCAGACGTCCTGTAATCCGTAAAAACCTTTAACGTTGGATTTGTCTCGGAGACTATTAAGTCTATCAACACCCAATTTGGCATGATTGTGTAGGATGACAAGGTGTACAAAAACTACATAGTGACTTGACCTTGCTTCAAGGTCAAGGTCACAGGAGCTCTTCAAAGTTGGATTGTATACATATTTTGAAGTAACCTTGACCCTGAACCATGGAAGATAACTCTTCCAAACTTCATAACATTGTAGTGCACATGTTATACTTTTATCATAAGACACATTTGATCACATGTCATCAAGGTCAAGGTCATTTTGACCCTTATGAAATGTGACCAAAATGAGGTAGTGAACCACTAAAAGTGACCATATTTCATGATAGAAAGTGCCAATAAGCGTCATTGTGCTTCCTATGTCTTGAATTAGCAGCTTTGTGTTGCATGACCTTGGATGACCTTGACCTCGGGTCAAGGTCACATGTATTTTGGTAGGGAAAATGTGTAAAGAAGTTCTTAGTATATGATGTCATTGCTATGTTTAGTTGTTTGACCTTGACCTTGAAGGTCACCTGAAGGTCAGATCCATGTAAAGGTCAAGGTCATGTAAATGTCAAGGTCAAGAATGTGAGTCATATGGGCTTTGCCTTTCTTGTTACGTCAATCATTCAGACATTCACTCATTCTGTCATTTTGTTTTGGGTGTCAATACATTCATTAGTACATATATTGAGATGTATGCATTTGAGATGTATGCATTTGTTCATTCACATGTTTATGCAAATCTATGCAGTCAGTCGTTCATTCGTTTGCTTGTTTGTTTGTTTATTCATTCATCGACTCTCATCCACAAGCATTTGGGTTTAGCGTCAAAAGTATTTCAGAAGCTTATAGCCCCAAGTTTTAATCTTCACACAATGTTGGCTGCAAAACTTTCCATCAATGGGTTTCAATGTAGCTCATCTGTGGATAGCTTGCCTTGCAAAATAGTGGCCACATGGGATGACTTCATCATAATGTCCCAGCCATTCCCATGTCATACATGTAGATAGAGGACATATTGGATGATCTCATTGTGTGTCATATCTAGTCACAATTCATGTTGCAAATAGTGGTCATATGGAATGAGTTTATGTCCCAACCTGCTCCACCTCTCGTTGCAGATAATGGCCATTTGGGATGATTTCATTGTGTGTCCCAACCTGTTCCGATTCGTGTTGCTGATAGTACCCCATGGTATGAATTCATCGTCCGCCCAACCTGTTCCAACTTATGTTGCAAATATGGTGACCATGGGGGATGGCTTCGTTATGTGTCCCAACATGTTCAAAGTCATGTTGCAGATAGTGGTTATATGGGAAGACTTCAATGTGTGTCCCAGCCTGTCCCAACTTGTAGTGGAGATAGCGGCCATATGGGATGACTTCGTTGTGTGTGCCAGCCTACTCCAACTTGTGTTGCAGATAGCGGCCGTATGGGATGACTTCATCGTCCGGCCCAACCTGTCCCACCTGATGGTGGGCTCGCACTTCGTGACGGAGGCCAACATGGAGAGGCTTGCAGGCAGCCCCGCGGCCCGACGCCTGCAGGTGCTGGGCATTTCCCTCATGCAGGACACGCCCTTCCTCGACCGCGTCCGCTCCCACACCTGGCGTTTGCTCGTCTCCCTCAATCCACGCTTCCAGGTAGAAGAAGACGGGGACAACGACGACGATGACGACGATAATGACGGTGATGATGACGCCGACAGGGATGATGAAGTCGATAATACAGATGATGATGATGCAGATGATGATGATGCAGATGATGCATATGATGATGATGCATATGATGATGATGATGATGATGATGATGATGATGATGATGATGATGATGATGATAATGATGATGACGACGAGGAGGAGGAGGAGGAGGAGGATAAGGGGAAGGACGAGGAGGACGAGGAGAAGGAGAAGGAGGAGGAGGAGGAGGAGGGGGGAGGGGGGAGGGGGAGGGGGGAGGAGGAGGAGGAGGGGGAATTGGAGGGGGAGGAGGAGGAGGAGGAGGAGGAGGAGGAGGAGGAGGAGGAGGAGGAGGAGGAGGACGACGACGACGACGACGACGACGAGGAAGGAGGAGGAGGAGGAATAGAGGAAGGGAGGAATAGAGGGATAGAGGGAGGAATAGAGGAAGAGGAATAGAGGGAGAGAGGAATAGAAAGGGAGGGAGGGAGGGAGGGAGGGAGGGAGGGAGGGAGGGAGGGGGGAGGGAGGGAGGGAGGGAGGGAGAGAGGGAGGGAGGGAGGGAGGGAGGAGGAAAAGGGAGAGAGGAGTGGAGGAGAAGAAGGAAGAAGAAAAAGGGAGAAGAAAGGAGAAAGGGGAAGAAAGAAATAGGGAGAGGAAAGGAAAAAGGAGAAGAAAGGAGAAAAGATAAGGGAGAAGAAAGGAGAAGGGAGGAGAAGGGAGGAGAAGGAGAAGGGAGGGGGAGGAGGAAGAGAAGAGAGGAGGAGGAGGAGAAGGGAGGGGGAGGAGGATAAGAGAGGAGGAGGAGAAGGGAAGAGGAGGAGAAGGAAGGAGGAGAAGGAAGGAGAAAGAGAAGACGGGAGGAGAAGAGAGACGAGAGCAAAAGGGAGAAGAAAGGAGAAGAGAGAAGAAAGGGAAAGGGAACGGGAAGAGGAGGAGGAGGGGGAGGACGAGGAGGAGGAGGAGGAGGCAGGAGGCGGATAGGATGGAGGAGGCAGAGAAGAGGAGGAGGAGAAGGAGGAGGAGGAGGAGGAGGAGGCGGAGGATGAGGAGGAGGAGGAGGAGTAAGAGGAGGAGGAGGAGGAGGAGGAGGAGGAGGAGGAAGAATATGAAGAGGAGGAGGAAAAGAAGAGGAGGAGAAGGAGGAGGAGAAGGGAGGAAAAGGGATGAGGAGGGAGGAGAAGGGATGAGGAGGGAGGAGAAGGGAGGAGAAGGGAGGAGGAGGGAGAAGGAGGAAGAAGGGAGAAGAAGGAGGAGGAGGACGAGGAAGGAGAAGGGAGGAGAAAGAGAAGGGAGGAGAGGGGAGGAGGGAGGAGGGAGGAGAAGGGAGGAAGAGGGATGAGGAGGGAGGAGAAGGGAGGAGAAGGGAGGAGGAGAAGGAGGAGGAGGAGGAGGAGGAGGAGGAGGAGGAGGAGGAGGAGGAGGAGGAGGAGGAGGAGGAGGAGGAAGAGGAAGAGGAAGAAAAGGAGGAGGAGGAGGCTGAAGAAGAGGAGAGAGGAGGAGGAGAGAGGGGAGGAGGAGAGAGAGGAGTAGGAGGAGAGAGGAGGAGGAGGAGTGAGGAGAAGGAGACTGAGTGAGGAGGAGGAGGAAGAGGAGGGGTTAGAGGAGGAAGGAAGAAGGAGAGAGGGAGAGGAGGAAGAAGGGAGAGATGGAAGAAGGGAGAGGAGGAAGAAGGGAGAGGAGGAAGAAGGGAGAGAGGAGGAGGAGGAAGAAGGAAGAAAGGAGGAGGAGGAAGAAGGGAGAGAGGAGGAGGAGGAAGAAGGGAGAGAGGAGGAGGAGGAAGAAGGAAGAAAGGAGGAGGAGCAAGAAGGGAGGGAGGAGGAGGAGGAAGAAGAAAGAGAGGAGGAGGAGCAAGAAGGGAGAGAGGAGGAGGAGCAAGAAGGGAGAGAGGAGGAGGAGCAAGAATAAGGGAGAGAGGAGGAGGAGGAGGAAGAAGGGAGAGAATAGGAGGAGGAAGAAGGGAGAGAGGAGGAGGAGCAAGAAGGGAGAGAGGAGGAGGAGCAAGAAGGGAGAGAGGAGGAGGAGGAAGAAGGGAGAGAGGAGGAGGAGGAAGAAGGGCTAGGGAGGAGGAGGAGGAGAGAGGAGCAGGAGGAAGAAGGGAGAGAGGAAGAGGAATTAAGGAGGAAGAGGAATAAGGGCTAGGAAGGAGGAGGAGGAAGTAGAGGAAGACTTTAACTATACAATATACACCATTGATTCTGGGAAGATCCCACGGACACCACAACTTTCATTCTTGTTAGCACGTCTAGACGTGTAACCAACAAGTGCATCAATCGATGTTCACCTATACATTCATGCACAATTATTCACACCAGATAAAGTGACTAAGGCGTTGGGCTTTGTAGCGAGGCGCTGTGCCGTGGTTCAATCCCAGGGGCGTGAAAGATGGGGGGAAAAGTTAAAGACTTTAAATATTGTCAACGCATCCTTTTTGTTATCTCTGTTGATATTGTTGTTGTTGTTGTTAATCTGTTGGTTTGTCTGCAGCTATCGCATCCCATTTCATTATTAAGGTATTTGGTATTGTCGACGAATTTGGTCTTGTCGTTGCAGTAGTCTTTAGAGTTTGAATACTTAAATTGTTTGAGACAGAGACTCTGATAAACACCGATGCCAAGAAATTCATTCCTGTATCAATATTTTGGGGCTTCTGTAGTGAAGTAGTTTGCGCGCTACACCCGCAGTCGCTTGCGGCTGGTGAATTCGGCGTTCGAAGCTGCGCGGATCCCGGATTTGCAACTTTGAGCACGGTGCTTCACGTATGTTCCTCCTTTCCACCCATGAGTAAAACGGGTACCTGTAAGGGCTGAGATGGAAAATGGTGACATATAACTTTGGCGCGTTCATCCACAGGTGGGTCGTATGCTCCTTGGGGAGCTGAGATGGGGATGCGGGGATTTTAATAAACGCACGAGGGCCAGGGGGTAAAGGTGTGTGGCTTGAGCATCCATCAATGGTTGAATATGAAACTATGGAAATATGACACGTGAAATATGGAAAGGCATATTTACCTCTGTATTGTCAAGGTGCACCTGGTGGTGGAGAACGCCACGAAGGACCTCCTCGCCCGTCTGGCCGTGGCCCGGGCGCCAGTGCAGAAGATGAGGCTTCACTACGGCAAGTTCCATCTCTCGCCTGAGGAGTCCCGCTCAGCCAGCATGGAGGCGGTCTTCCACGTCATCATGTCGCTCACCTGCCTGGAGACCCTGGAGATATATGATAACACGAGTATGGTGAGTCGCTGTGCAGTCCTTCAAGACGACTTCAAGCCGTGACTGTTGTGTAGAATAATACCTATCTGCCTGCCTACCTATCTACCTACCATCCTACCTACCTGCCTGCCTGCCTGCTTGCCTCCCTACCTGCCTGCCTACCTGCCTACCTACCAACCTTACCTATGACTGATAGAGACATTATATGTGATGTCTTTCTGATCAGTCAAAATCCGAAGTTAAAGAGGTTTCAGGGGTTCTTACGTTGTACAAATGCACCCGCGCACGCACTCACACACGCAGAGACAGACGAACGGACGGACAGACAGACGGACGGACAAAGGGACGGACAGACAGACAGAAAGACAGACACACACACACACACACACACACACACATATACACACACACAGACCGGGACAGACGGACGGACGGACGGATGGACGGACGGACGGACTGACGGACGGGCGGACGGGCGGACGGACGGACGGACAGACAGACATATAGACAGACAGACAAACATATAGACAGACAGACATATAGACAGACAGATACATAGACAGACAGACACAGACATACAAATAGACAGACACAGACATATAGACAGAAGCAGACATACATATAGACAGACACACGGACGGACGGACGGACGGACGGACGGACGGACGGACGGACGGACGGACAGACAGACAGACAGACAGAGAGACAGACAGACAGACAGACAGACAGACAAACACATACACAAACAAACAGACAGACACACACACACACACACACAGACAAACACATGCACACATACACACACACGCACGCACGCACACACACACACACACACACACACACAGGCACGCCTGGACAAACGCACACGCACACTCACACGAGCACGTGTACACACACGCACACACATACCTGCACGCACAAACACACAGATACAAACACACACACACACACACACACACACACACACACTCACACACACACACAGAGGCATGCTCGCACACACAGGTACTTGGACAGTTTAACAGAGATATTCATACGCAAAAAGACATTAGAACAGAGTGAACGTAAACAATTTTCATTGTAAAGACCCACAAGAAGCCAATGATTTCTACCACAAGTCTTAATTCTTATGCCCATGTGACATAGAAACTAATACAACACGTCATTCTTTAAATCACATCCCTTTTTCATTCGTATTTCTTCGCCACCGTTTCTTCCAGGACATGGAGGTGGCCATCGAAGTCATGCTGCGACGATGCACGTGGCTAAAAAACGTACGAATCTCCGGTCGGTTTTCATCCAGATTTCTCCAGAACATTTCTATACTACGGGTACGTCGTGATCAACATTTTCATCAGGTATCTTTAGCCATCTGCGCCATTTTCCTGTGGATACTGAGGTTGTGTTTTTTCCTGGGTCCCTGGCCACGTTGGCTTTCAGGGAACCGGGAGGGCGCACCAGAGTGCCTAAGCTTCTCACTCCCCTCCTCCTTCTCCTGGCAGGATTCCAGCGGGCGACCTTAGGTATACGTTCATATACATGTCAACAGACAGACGGAGAAACAGACACACACACACACACACACACACACACACACACACACACACAAAGGCAGGCAGACGGACACACAGGCAGACAGACAGACAGACAGACAGACAAGACATACAAGACATACAAGACAGACAAGACAGACAAGACAGACAAGACAGACAAGACAGACAAGACAGACAAGACAGACAAGACAGACAAGACAGACAAGACAGACAAGACAGACAAGACAGACAAGACAGACAAGACAGACAAGACAGACAAGACAGGCTAGAAGATTGTCGAGTTATCTAATGGCTAGAGATAGGTTCATCCTCAGAGAGACGACATAGTCGCCCTCGAGGGGAGAGACCCTTAGATAACAATGAGTTTACAACCTAAACTCGACCACCACTCCTTGGGGGGACACCACAAACATCAAGCATGTCAAGCAACAAGTGAATAAAAGACCACTGAATCGGGGAATAAATAAACAAATTAAAGTTTATTCAACAATAACATTGACAATGATGGAAGAATGCTCTCACATGAGCCCAACGATCCCCCAAATACAACAACCTGGGATCAAAACACACACAGGTGGACAAGCCCGTCACCCTGTAGTAATAGGGAAACCTCTTCCCTCCCTCTTCCATCATTTCACCACAAACTGAAATAAATTCACAAACAGCTCTAATACCAAAATCCACAGTTCTTCCAACCACTCGTTCTGATAAGCGTCCTCAGAACGATAACAATCCTACCAAAACACAAGAAGTGAAAACAATCCACAAAATGACAACAAGTCGCTCTCACTTCCAAACACAACACACACAGCTGTCGCTGCATACCAGAAACCCCCTTCCCCCTACTCTGACCCCTCCCATTTTTCCCCCTACGAGTAGTGACAACTTCCGCCCAAACCTGGGATGGCGGAAAGATAAACAAAGTCGGCTCCATGCCGCTACGACACTCACTCGCTCAAACCACACTTCACCGACGCTCTCACATGCAACCACACGCACGAGTAGCAATCCATGTCGGTAATACACAGGCGAGGAAGTAAACAAAAGGACCAACCTTGCATTTCCGTCGCCAGGACCCTCTCTTGGTCCAGAACGTTCCGACCCCCACGTGACTATTCCACAGTACACATTGTCAGAACTGTCAGGCGATAAACACAACCAATCTCACAAATTCCAAAGTGATTCTTACCCTCTCCCACCCTTCTCAATCTCCTGAAAGGAAGAAATTGTTCCAAACCCGTGCTTGAACAATTTGTCCAGGGTAACACATAGTCCAACTCAGAAGTCACTAGCAGTCCACACCGACAGGCGTTCAACCTGTGTCTCCCGGTGTCCACCCAGACAAGCGGTCCCCTTACAATTAGGTCCTTCCCCTCTTGTCTCGTCGTGAGATCGCAATTCACACGTTTCTTCACCTGGAGAAACAATTCCCATACTTCTTTACCAGGAGAAGCATTCACCCGTTTCTTTACCTGGAGAAACAATTCCCATACTTCTTTACCAGGAGAAGCATTCACCCGTTTCTTTACCTGGAGAAACAATTCCCATACTTCTTTACCAGGAGAAGCATTCACCTGTTTCTTTACCTGGAGAAACAATTCCCATACTTCTTTACCAGGAGAAGCATTCACCCGTTTCTTTACCTGGAGAAACAATTCCCATACTTCTTTACCAGGAGAAGCATTCACCCGTTTCTTTACCTGGAGAAACAATTCCCATACTTCTTTACCAGGAGAAGCATTCACCCGTTTCTTTACCTGGAGAAACAATTCCCATACACATTTACCAGGAGAAGCATTCACCCGTTTCTTTACCTGGAGAAACAATTCCCATACTTCTTTACCAGGAGAAGCATTCACCCGTTTCTTTACCTGGAGAAACAATTCCCATACTTCTTTACCAGGAGAAGCATTCACCCGTTTCTTTACCAGGAGAAACAACTCACCCACCCGCAAATACAACCTCAGTCATCTGAGCTAGTATGGTAAAAGTCATCCTACGAAAGAATCAAGTCAAATACCATACTCCTCACGTTGCATATCCTCCTGCAACAAATAGCTGTGACCTTACACCGCCTTGCGCGCGTGTACGCACTAGCACTTTCTTCCCCTCTGCCGTTGATCAACCCCTCTAACCAAATAGTTCCAAAAACCAGTCCAAACGAAATCGTAGTCACAAGCTACAAACAAAGACTATACTTGCACGACTGTAAGAACCTATACAGCCAGACCGAGCGCTCCCGCGCTCCTCCCGCGTCGTCTGCAGCCTCGCGCCTAGACGCCTGTCCAGCGCAGCTTCCTTCAGCGATGACGACGTGCCCTCGAGACCCATCCGCGTGGACTCGAACGTGACGGTACTGCCGCGCTCCACCAATAGCAGATGCAGTACCCGTAGAATTACGCAGGAACCGAGGGACGAACAGTGGGTAGACCAGTAGACCAGCAGACGCGTAGAGGATCAGGCAGCAACCCGTAGCCCCCGTGAACGACCCAGTACATAGATAACAGCGCAGAGCAGCGCTGAATATAGCACCGAATACAGCACTGAATACAGCACTGAATACAGCAGCCTGAAACATACAACCGTTTTCGCCCCTATAAGCAAATACCCTTCCCCTGCCGAATTCACTCACACGAAATTCAAAGTTTAAGCGGTGCATCCCAACCCGGTGCCTAATAGAACGCTTTACCCACTCCCGGCAAGAGAATTTGAATCGACGATTTGTTACTTACAAAAATAACCCATAAATCATTTCACATAAAGACCATTACTCGTCCCAGTTATTTCCATAGAGTTACTTCAAGCCCAGAAGTACAAATCACTCAACCCCAATTAGATTGGCCTACTTCCCGCCCATATTAACAGTCAAGCGCCCCACGTGGCAAAAAGCAATATGGCGAGATAGCGATATTCACCTCAGTCCCAAGCCGTGTTGTTAGTCCACAAAACTTCATCCCAGTCACTGGAAGACTCCTTCTTCCACTCTCATGTGTCCCAAATTGACACAGAGAGATTTTCAGCGAGGCAAACCGCCTCACCCTGCCACCCATTGTGGCTTCACGGTCAGCGGAGCCCCTCGCACCGCTACCGCCCCATCCCAGCGATGGGTAAGATCTGCCTAGACTAACGCTATCGAACCTTCGCGTCCTTTCCCCCACGTGATCGCCCACCAATCAATAGAGAGAAATTTCCCGCCGCTGGCGTTTTTCCCCAATCACCACTCGACGCAGTTCGCGGGCTTGCAGCCCGTTCTGGAGAGCGTGTAAACCCTGTAGTATGACGCTATACACCCTCCAGGAGACCCCCCAGGCCTCTCCCGGAGTGACACGGTACCCCCCCGCTACACGATAGCTCCGCCCAATGAGCCAAACGCTCGAACGCGAATACGGAGTGAATTCACACGCGATCGAATCAGCAATAACGCTTAATAACACCACATCACACTTTTGTCGCGCAACACGCGACAAAGATAGATGAAACAGATGAGACAGATCGGATAGATAGATAGAATATATATAGTAGATTAGATAGATATATTAGATTAGATAGATAGATTAAATTAGATTAGATAGATTAGATAGCTTCGATTACATTAGATTAGATTATATTAGATTAGATTAGATTAGATTAGATTAGATTAGATAGATAGATATACAGACAGACACACACACACACAGACAGACAGACAGACAGATAGACAGATAGACAGACATAGATATGATCATCATCATCATCATCATCATCATCATTCTTTTTTGACTCACATGCGAAGCAAAAGTGAGTCTATGTACTCACCCGATTCGTCCGTCCGGGCGTCCGGGCGTCCGTTTAAATCTTTAACGTTGGATTTTTCTCGAAGACTATTAAGTCTATCAACACCCAATTTGGCATGATGGTGTATGATGACAAGACGTCAAAAACCATACATGGTGACTTGACCTTGCTTCAAGGTCAAGGTCGCAGGGGCCATAAATGTTGTCTAAAAAACAGCCATTTTTCACATTTTCTCAATTCTTTCTTACGTTTTTGAGATTGATACCTGACCTATATATGGTATATAGGGCAATGTAAGCCCTATCTTTTGATACCAGTTTGGCATACCTTGCTTCAAGGTCAAGGTCACAGGAGCTCTTCAAAGTGGGATTGTATACATATTTTGAAGTGACCTTGACCCTGAACTATGGAAGATAACTGTTTCAAACTTAATAATTATGTGGGGCACATGTTATACTTTTATCATAAGACACATTTGGTCACATATCATCAAGGTCAAGGTCACTTTGACCCTTATGAAATGTGACTAAAATGGGGTAGTGAACCACTAAAAGTGACCATATCTCATGGTAGAAAGTGCCAATAAGCACCATTGTGCTTCCTATGTCTTGAATTAACAGCTTTGTGTTGCATGAACTTGGATGACATTGACCTTGGCTCAAGGCTACATGTATTTTGGTAGAAAAAATGTGTAAAGCATTTCTTAGTGTATGATATCATTGCTAGGTGTAGTTGTTTGACCTTGATCTTGAGGGTCACCTGAAGGTCAAGGTCATGTAAAGGTCAAGGTCAAGCATGTGAGTCGTATGGGCTTTGCCCTTCTTGTCTCCTCCTCCCTCTCACCCCCACCCCCACCCCCCACCCCCTTCTTCCTCCCCTTCCTTTTCTCCCCTTCCCCCCTCCTCTTCCTCCTCCTCCTCCTCCTCCCACCTCTTCCTCCTCTCCCTCCTCCTTCTCCCCCTCCTCCTCCTCCCCCTCCTCCTCCCCCTCCTCCTCCCCCCTCCTCCTTATCCCCCTTCTCCTCCCTTTCCTCCTCCCCCTCCCCTCCCCCCCCTCCTCCTCCTCCTCCTCCTCCTCCTCCTCCTCCTCCTCCTCCTCCTCTCCTTCTCCTCCTCTCCTCCTCCTCCTCCTCCTCCTCCTCCTCCTCCTCCTCCTCCTCCTCCTCCTCCTCCTCCTCCTCCTCCTCCTCCTCCTCCTCCTCCATTTTCTTCTTCTTCTCCATTTCCTCCTACTCCTCCTGCTTTTCCTACTTCACTGTGACATTCGTTCTTACCAGGCTTGCAAGCAACTGAGTCTGAAACAGCTGCACGTGACTCTTCGAGGGCTCCCTGATGACGTACCCGGGCTGATCACTTTGCTGAATGACGTCAAGGAGGCGCCCAAAGACTTGATGGACTTTAGAGTTACTCCCAGTCCCTCGCTTGTGCAGTTCCTGCAGTACTGGAAGCAGTTTGCTTCGAAGTTCCCCTTCCAGCTCAAACCTGGATCCAAGCTTCCCAGGATTCCCCTCTTCAGAAGGGGCGGTTCTGGAAATTCCGGTCAATGAAATGAGCAAGAGATTAAAGTGACATTGCTGTAATGTAAAGGGCTTACCCCTTCCTCATTGCTCATAGAGGTTACTCTGTCCCTGAAATGAAATGAGCATTTTCAGTCAGGGAGCTTCCTCGCTTTAGGCTCCATTTGTAGTCTCGATTTCAGTGTGAATACAAGGAACGTTATTCATTGAAGCCAATCCACCATCAAACATTATTGGTAAACAAGAAGACAAGAATTATTTTGAAATGAAAGACTACTCGCTGGTTGAAAGTTGCAGCAAAGGCACAACCTCCAAAAATCGAAAGTAATCTGACGTGCCACGGTTGCAACAATATCAATCACGTCAAATAAAACATTAAAATTTGACTTGTTGAGATCGAATAATGACAAAAATAGATTATCAACCACAGCGACAGGAGCTACGACAAACCAGCACTCACAACTGCATCACCACCATCACAAAAACAACACAACAACAACAACAACAACAAACATCAACAATCGCAACAACATCTGCGACAGAGCAAGGACCACTTTAGTGTCATCTTGATGATATTGAATTGTATTTGAATATCTCGTCGCCAGAGAGTATGCCCAAACCAGACCAGATGCGGTTTATAGATAAAATGGCTTCGAATTCACATTCGTATGCAGCTGGGTCCATCTCTCACGTAGGAGCTCTGTCTCTCTCTTTCCCCTCATGGATTCTCTTTCTCTCTCTGCTCCCAATGGTTTTCTGTAGCCACCTCTTGTGATTCCACCGTCCTTTGGCAGGAAATAAAAAGTTACGGATACTGTCAGTACACGGATGCAAAACTTTTTGCGTGCTCGTTGCGGAAGTTTTCTTCACTGATGCGAGAGTTTGACGGATTTCTCAAGGACAAAGCCTAGAAATGGAAATGAAACCGAGGCATGCTAGACAGAATGATATTATTTGTTTGTTTTCCGGCATCATACATATGGTAAGAGGGGCCTGTCATTTCAACATGCCTGAGCATAGTGAGCGGACATGCCGGGAGTATCTGCTGGGCTGGCTGACCTCTGTATTCAGGTTGCAGTCTCTCTGTGTAGGATTTAGAATGCATCTGAGGCACCAGCGATAGTTTCTTTCTCTGTTCCGGTCATTCTGTCACTTGTAATATGAAAATGAGCGGTGTTTCAACCGTGGACAAGTCTGCATTCAAACTGTACGTGTGTACGCAAGGTTTTAATGTCGGATAATGTTCTCGTATTTTTCAAGTATTCTTTAGGTATTGTCAACTGACTGCCGCAAAATCGGTAAACGTGGTAATCACCTTTTTGGTTCTTAAAAGCAAACAGCTTGAAATAATCCAAATAAGAAACGTTTCTGTGTTCTTCCAGTGCAAAACACATTGGTGTTGTGAATCTGACGCAAATATCGTCCAATGGTCCTCATTTGTGTGTGTGTCGAGCGGATAAAATGGAGTCTCTGAATTATGAAAATTAAACTGGAGGTAATGAAATCAAGCGAGGAATAACTCAAATGATCATGGAGGGCTGACTTTATCTTAGAACATACACACAGTGAGTTGATCAAACTATACATGGTATAGCGAACCACAGAATGCATAGTCCTGCAAAGCATAGTTGCTGTGTGATAGTGTTTTTTGGCATCTGGGCCACTTGTATATCTATGGCTGCTGTGGCAAACATCTGTAAGCGATATCTCTATCAGAAGAAGAAGTCATCTCGCAGTTTGCGTATTTGAAATGCCTTTGTTAGGAAGACTGTCGCGAGCAGGTTGGGTATTAAAGGTTAATTTTATCGTTCATGTACTTGTGTGTGCGATTCTTGTCCTTGTTGGGTTTTTGTTTCTCTCTTTCTCTCTTTTTGGAGAATCGGGAAATTGTGACGTCATCAGCTTCGAGTCGACGTCACGGGGTTCAGTCGGTTTTGAGAAGGGATTTGGCAGGACCGTTTGAGCGGTACGTGCCAACGAACCTAGAGTGGCTCGACTTCTGTCGGCCCAGAGCGTGGCTTGGCCTCTGTCAGCCCGGGGAAAAGATTTGGCGACTTTATTGTCGTTGTCGGCAAGCCGATCAGAATCAGCACCAGGGGAGGAACCGAGTTTCTTCCATGTAAGTATTAGTTGTGTGTGAATATCGTTGTGTAAGTTTTCCACTAGGTTGTTGGTTTGTTGTGCTAGGGGTGGGTGGGAAGTTGGAATAGGCAGTGGGATTTTTGGAACGGGGTGGTTCTTTTCATTCATTGCCGTGTTTTCCATTCTCGCCTCATTTGCATCATGTCATGATTCATGATAGAGTCGTTGTTGTTTTGATTTGATTTATGTGCATGTTGTTATGCCATGTAAGCTAATTCGGGCCGTTCAGGCCTGTGTGATTTGTCTTCATATCAGTCATCGTCCGAAAATCTCCGCTGCTCCCCATCGCCGTCGTCACTCTCCAAAGTACCCATTGCATCTCATCAACCTGGGCCACCTGGTCCAGAGGAGAAGTTGACGTTCCGGATTACGTCGAGAGTTGGAGAGTTCAAGAGATAAGTTTGACAGTGGAAGATGTTTTGGAACTGAAAGACGAGCAGGACAGTTGAAGAGACAGAGTTTGGACAGTTGTGAACAACAGTGGGGTTTTGTATTTGCATGCTGGACATTTGCGAACAACAGTGAGGGTTTGTATTTGCATGCTGGACAGTTGTGAACAACAGTGGGGTTTTGTATTTGCATGCTGGACATTTGTGAACAACAGTGAGGGTTTGTATTTGCATGCTGGACAGTTGTGAACAACAGTGGAGTTTTGTATTTGCATATGGTGGGGTTTATGAATCATCTAGGAATCATTATCATTAATCACTTTCATTCCCATTTCATTTATTCTGCGGGGTGGGCAAGGGATTAATAAATATGTGTTTGTTATAAAAGTTGTCTGTGAGTTCCTGACTCCCTCTGCATGAGAGGTTAAGGTCCTACCCAACGGGTGTGGGCGCGACATTGGGGGCTCGTCTAGGGATATGCCAAATTTCATTTCGCTCAGGAACTCTATTTGTTTTGTTGTATAATTCAGGGTAATAGGGTGTTTTGTGTGGTCATTGGTTGTCTTTGTGTTGTTTCATGTTGGTGAGTGTTCCCAGTCATGCCTGAAGCATAAAGTAGGAGTGGTCTAATTTTTTTTTAACCAAAAGTATTTTCAGGAAAGACTGCTCGGGGTTCTGAAAGTAGTTTGGCTGTTCGGCGCCCATGTTGACCCGGTCCAAGGCAATGGCGGAGAAAGCAGCGGCAAGTCAGACCGAGGAAGGTCATGTGGAGCATGGGCAGGGGGAAGGGGTGCTTCGATCGCTGGTTGAAGCTACACCTCGTGGTAGGCGTAAGTCACCATCTTCGTCGAGGAGGGGGCGCGGTCGAGGTAAGCCATTTGATTTTGCGGTGCGACAGAGGGGCGGTTACCTCACGCCCGGCCAAGCTGAAGCAGGGTTGGGGGTACCTCCAGGGGAGGGTGACGAATACGAGGGGGAAATTCCAGGGTTGCTCTCACCTGGAGTAGACACTAGTAGTATGCTTCTACAGTTGTTGCAGATGGAGAGGGAGGAGCGGAAGCGTCGTGAGATGAAGGAGGAGGAGGAGCGGAAGCGTCGTGAGGTGAAGGAAGAAGAGGAGCGTAAGGAAGAAAGGGAAGAGCGGAAGCGTCGCGAGAAGAAAGAAGAGGAGAAGGAGAAGAAGGAGGAGGAGGAGCGGAAGCGGCGTGAGGAGAAGGAGGAAGAGCAGCGTAAGGAAGAAAGGGAGGAGCGGAAGCGTCGCGAGAAGAAAGAAGAGGAGAAGGAGAAGAAGGAGGAGGAGGAGCGGAAGCGTCGTGAGGAGAAGGAGGAAGAGCAGCGTAAGGAAGAAAGGGAGGAGCGGAAGCGTCGCGAGAAGAAAGAAGAGGAGAAGGAGAAGAAGGAGGAGGAGGAGCGGAAGCGCCGCGAAGAAAGAGAAGAGAAGAGAGAAAAAGCTAGAGTAGAGAGGGAGGAAAAGACTATTAAGGGAGTGAAGATTCCGGTATTAGAAGAGAGTGACAACATTGATGAGTATCTCAGCCAGTTTGAGCAGATAGCTGACACTCAGGGGTGGAAGAGGGAAACGTGGGTAGCACGTATTTTACCTCAGCTCAGAGGTACAGCTAGGTCGTTGTATTTCACACTCCCAGCCGAAGAAGCGGGGAACTATGATAGGTTCCGGGACGCCCTATTGAAACGTTTCAACCTCACGGCAGAAGGATACAGGAGAAAGTTCCGGGAGGCGAGGAAGGAGTTAGGGGAGTCCTTTGCCCAGTTTGTGGTGAGAATCAAGAGCTACTTTCACAAGTGGGTTTGCCTCTCACAGAAGAACTTTGATGATCCTCAAGACCTAGTGGATGTGATGGTGACGGAACAGCTAATGGAGACGTTGTCTCCCGATCTAGTGATAAAGGTCAGGGAGAGGAAGCCCGCAAGCGTGGTGGAAGCTGCTGAGGCGGCAGACATAGTGATTGAGGCAAAGAGATCTGTAAAGAAGTCCCAGTTCTTGTCCCCCAATGCCAGCCCATCGAAAAGAGGTTCGGGGGAAGAAGAGAAAGGTGGTGAGAATAAGATTTCTAGCTCCCAGGGTAGCATCCGAGAGGCGAAAGAGAAAGGGTTGTGCTTCAGATGTTTCCGGAAGGGACATCTGAAGATAGGACTGCAAGCGAGTGGGGATGGTCGTTAGGTCACCAATGGGTGGGGTCGCGAGTTCCCCAGGGAAAGTCGTCCCAGGCAGGGTGCCTTCACTGTGCGAGTCGTGTTGCCAGAGACCGTTTGAGCCGCGATGTATGGTCCGGCTGAATGGGGCTGAGGTGCCTGCTCTGAGAGATACGGGGTCAGATGCTCTCATAGTCGACTCGCAACTTGTCCATCCTAGCGCGTTGACTGGTAGGAAGCAGTACGTGACGTTGGCCTCCACAAATTACCAGACTGCCTGTGACATGGCTGTGGTTGATATGGTCTCACCATTCTTCACAGGAAAGGCAGTAGGCCTCGTAATGAAAAACCCCTTGCTCCCAGTCATCATAGGGAACGAGGTAGAGTTGGAAGATGGGCGAGTGATTAAGGTCCCGGTATACAGCAGGGATCCCGAAGCGGGCACCACGGAAACGAGGGCGCAGGCGCGCAAGAAGCAGGGGGCCGGCGAACCCGTTGTGGTAGCTGGGCCGTTAATTGGACAGACAGGGCCGGAAGAGGTGGCCGAGATGCAGTCTGGGGATGAGACTCTGGAAAGGGTCCGCGAATATGCCCGGACTGGGAAGCAGGTAGTCTCTGGTGTAGGTACGATCAGTTTCGTGAGGAAGGGGACTCTCTATCATAGGGTGTTTTCAGGGCCATCTGGGTCCTACCATCAGTTGGTCGTTCCCAAGCAGCTGCGACGGGAAGTGCTGAAGTGGGCTCATGATCCGCCTATGACTGGGCACCTCGGGGTCAGGGCAACCAGGAAGAAAGTATGGAAGACTTTCTACTGGCCGGGCCTTTGTGTAGACGTAAAGAGGTTTTGCGCGTCCTGCGACGCATGTCAGGGTAGGGGGCCCAGCGACGGGAGGAGTCAGACTGGATTGCAGCTGCGGCCGTCTGGACCCCCAAGCTTCTGTAGTTCGGTCAGGAAGGTGGACTTCTCGTCTGGGTTGAACTTCTGCGATTCAGGCGTTGTTTCAACTGGGGGGGTCATTCCTGGAAGGGAGAATGTTGGGGCAGACTACCTGAGCAGGATGTCCTAGGGGGTTCTGTGGTGTTCTATGCAACCTTCTCTGCTCCGGGTTTGTTACAAAACTGGTAGTTTTGTTTTAAGGGGGGGGATATGTCGCGAGCAGGTTGGGTATTAAAGGTTAATTTTATCGTTCATGTACTTGTGTGTGCGATTCTTGTCCTTGTTGGGTTTTTGTTTCTCTCTTTCTCTCTTTTTGGAGAATCGGGAAATTGTGACGTCATCAGCTTCGAGTCGACGTCACGGGGTTCAGTCGGTTTTGAGAAGGGATTTGGCAGGACCGTTTGAGCGGTACGTGCCAACGAACCTAGAGTGGCTCGACTTCTGTCGGCCCAGAGCGTGGCTTGGCCTCTGTCAGCCCGGGGAAAAGATTTGGCGACTTTATTGTCGTTGTCGGCAAGCCGATCAGAATCAGCACCAGGGGAGGAACCGAGTTTCTTCCATGTAAGTATTAGTTGTGTGTGAATATCGTTGTGTAAGTTTTCCACTAGGTTGTTGGTTTGTTGTGCTAGGGGTGGGTGGGAAGTTGGAATAGGCAGTGGGATTTTTGGAACGGGGTGGTTCTTTTCATTCATTGCCGTGTTTTCCATTCTCGCCTCATTTGCATCATGTCATGATTCATGATAGAGTCGTTGTTGTTTTGATTTGATTTATGTGCATGTTGTTATGCCATGTAAGCTAATTCGGGCCGTTCAGGCCTGTGTGATTTGTCTTCATATCAGTCATCGTCCGAAAATCTCCGCTGCTCCCCATCGCCGTCGTCACTCTCCAAAGTACCCATTGCATCTCATCAACCTGGGCCACCTGGTCCAGAGGAGAAGTTGACGTTCCGGATTACGTCGAGAGTTGGAGAGTTCAAGAGATAAGTTTGACAGTGGAAGATGTTTTGGAACTGAAAGACGAGCAGGACAGTTGAAGAGACAGAGTTTGGACAGTTGTGAACAACAGTGGGGTTTTGTATTTGCATGCTGGACATTTGCGAACAACAGTGAGGGTTTGTATTTGCATGCTGGACAGTTGTGAACAACAGTGGGGTTTTGTATTTGCATGCTGGACATTTGTGAACAACAGTGAGGGTTTGTATTTGCATGCTGGACAGTTGTGAACAACAGTTGAGTTTTGTATTTGCATATGGTGGGGTTTATGAATCATCTAGGAATCATTATCATTAATCACTTTCATTCCCATTTCATTTATTCTGCGGGGTGGGCAAGGGATTAATAAATATGTGTTTGTTATAAAAGTTGTCTGTGAGTTCCTGACTCCCTCTGCATGAGAGGTTAAGGTCCTACCCAACGGGTGTGGGCGCGACAAAGACATTCCAGTCTTTAAGACTTACAAAGATCACGACTGCTGCTAGAATGGGTTGAGAAAAGATGCAAATTTGTCATTGATTCCCTTTCAATATTACACCGAGGAGATTGTTGTTTGGGAACCCACAGGGATGCAGATGAAGGCAGGGTCATGCAAATCCTTAGATACAGACTGTAGGATCAGTTTGGAGTTTGAAAGACGCTTTATCTTCTCTCCTGTTCCACCGAATGATCTCGTTGCGCTCTACCTAAAGGTCTCAACATGAAAGTCTGCATTTCTTCTTATGAACTTGTTCACCGCTAACAGGGCAACCGTTTGCGTCCGTTCATTTTGTATGTTTGTTTTGGTTGTATTGACAGAAACGCTTAGAATATCTCGAATGACAGATATTTTGAATTGTTTATGATTCCATAGTATTTGGCACGAAATGACTCGCTAGAGCGAATGCATGCATTCCGTAGGTTCCGTTTGGTACAGGCAACGTTGCTTTGATGCATGGAGGACATGTGGAGTCATTAAAAAAAACTTTTAAAGATCATTACCCGTAACAGAATTAATGACTACGTTATCACGAAAATGTGATAGTACCTTTTAAAATCTCTCGAGAAGTATCTATGAGATATATATAGGTTTTCAAAACAGGATTGATTGCGATGTGATTTCGAAAGACTATTTATCTTTGAATGATTATGCGTGTTACTGCCCTTGGGGGACATTGAAAACAAAACTATTTTGTTGAACTTTTATTTCAGTGCTACTTTTGGGGGGGTAAAGATGAAATATGCATTCACCATTTTGTCGCCAAATCTTTTCTATATGGATCATTTATACTTTATTGGTGGCGCATTTTCCTCATTTGTCAACGCAGTTAACTTTATGGCGCCTTGCAACTTTTAAGATGTACTCCACTTCCATATTGACCTTTGCAATTTATTTCATTGGCAATAAAAAATGTTACATTCTCATAGAAGCCTCATTATTTAATCTAGACGAAAAGCTCTAAAAGCAAGCGTACCCATGTCACTCCACTCCTACATACACTTCACTGGCTAACCATCTCTCAGTGGATAGATTATAAACTTGCCACTTTGTGCTTCAAGGCCACACCACACGCTCTTACAGAAATTCTTACAGTCTACACGCCCTCCAGATCTCTACACTCAGCTGCTGACTCTAGAATGCTTAAGGTCCCACGCCGTAACAAGAAAACTCAAAGACAGCGCGCTGCTCCTATGTTGGACCTGTAACCTGGAATAGTCTGCCTCTCTCAGTCCGTTATTTTGACACTCTGCCCCAGTTCAAAAGTGCTCTAAAGACCCACCTCTTCCGATCAATATTTTCCCGCTAAGCTGTTTCACCTTACTTGGCCTAGCCTACTATTAATATGTACATTGTACAGTCTGTTCTACTGGATCTTAGTTTTTGACTCACATGCGAAGCAAAAGTGAGTCTATGTACTCACCCGATTTGTCCGTCCGGGCGTCCGGGCGTCCGAAAACTTTAACGTTGGATTTTTCTCAGAGACTATTAAGTCTATCAATACCAAATGTGGCATGATGGTGTAGGATGACAAGGCCTTAAAAAACATACATGGTGACTTGACCTTGCTTCAAGGTCAAGGTCGCAGGGGCCATAAATGTTGTCTAAAAAACAGCCATGTTTCACATTTTCTCAATTTTCTCTGAAGTTTGTGAGATTGGATACCTGACCTATATATGATATATAGGGCAAATAAAACCCTATCTTTTGATACCAGTTTGGCATACCTTGCTTCAAGGTCAAGGTCACAGGAGCTCTTCAAAGTGGGATTGTATACCTATTTTGAAGTGACCTTGACCCTGAACTATGGAAGATAACTGTTTCAAACTTAATAATTATGTGGGGCACATGTTATACTTTTATCATGAGACACATTTGGTCACATATCATCAAGGTTAAGGTCACTTTGACCCTTATGAAATGTGACCAAAATGTGGTAGTGAACCACTAAAAGTGACCATATCTCATGGTAGAAAGTGCCAATAAGCACCATTGTGCTTCCTATGTCTTGAATTAACAGCTTTGTGTTGCATGAACTTGGATGATCTTGACCTTGGGTCAAGGCCACAGGTATTTTGGTAGGAAAAATGTGTAAAGCATTTCTTAGTGTATGATGTCACTGCTAGGTGTAGTTGTTGGACCTTGACCTTGAGGGTCACCTGAAGGTCAAGGTCATGTAAAGGTCAAGGTCAAGCATGCGAGTCGTATGGGCTTTGCCCTTCTTGTTAGTCTTTGTTTATATGTATAATGTGTGAGTTTTTGTAGGAATGTAGTGTTGAGCGGTTGTACGAGTGTTGATTCTTAAATTGTAAACGCCATGAGCTTGCCTGTCATGGGAAGATATGTGCGTATAAATAAACTATATTATTATTATTATTATTATTATTATTATTATTATTATTATTATTATTATTATTATTATTATTATTATTACTATTATTATTATTATTACTATTATTATTATTATTATTATTATTATTATTATTATTATTATTATTATTATTATTATTATTATTATTATTATTATTATTATTATTATTTAATTTTTTTTACTCACTTGCGAAGCAAAAGTGAGTCTATGTACTCACCCGTTTCGTCTGTCCGGGCGTCCGGGCGTCCGGGCGTCCGGGCGTCCGAAAACTTTAACGTTGGATTTTTCTCAGAGACTATTACGTCTATCAATACCAAATGTGGCATGATGGTGTATGATGACAAGGCCTTAAAAAACATACATGGTGACTTGACCTTGCTTCAAGGTCAAGGTTGCAGGGGCCATAAATGTTGTCTAAAAAACAGCCATTTTTCACATTTTCTCAATTATCTCTGAAGTTTTTGAGATTGGATACCTGACCTATATATGGTATATAGGGCAAAGTAAGCCCTATCTTTTGATATCAGTTTGGCATACCTTGCTTCAAGGTAAAAGTCACAGGAGCTTTTCAAAGTGGGATTGTATACCTATTTTGAAGTGTCCTTGACCCAGCACTATGGAAGATAACTGTTTCAAACTTAATAATTATGTGGGGCACATGTTATACTTTTATCATGAGACACATTTGGTCACATATCATCAAGGTCAAGGTCACTTTGACCCTTATGAAATGTGACCAAAATTGGGTAGTGAACCACTAAAAGTGACCATATCTCATGGTAGAAAGTGCCAATAAGCACCATTGTGCTTCCTATGTCTTGAATTAACAGCTTTGTGTTGCATGACCTTGGATGACCTTGACCTTATATATCAAATCACTTTATTGCCAAAATAGGAAACATACAATTTTCCAATATGCATTACATGTGCACGCTCGGATGTTTACCCAGTTCTTCTCAAAGCCAGTAATCTCCTACATTGATATTGACACTGCTCACGAAAGTCACTTACACGCCTTTGCGACCAATTTTTTTCTCTTACTAATATACGTTTTACGTGCATTTCATTTCATGCGTTAAAGATGGCACATTCATTTTTATCATTTTTAATTCAAGACAAATGACTCCTGAAATCAGGTTGCAGACTTATCACATATGTATTAACAGTGTGATCATTACTACCCGGATGTGTCAAAGGAGTTGAGACTATTGCTAGCACCTGCACTCTCAACCGAATCGTAAAGGACTGTTTAATTGTTTTCTGGTAGTGTATTTTGTTTTGTTTCAAATATCTTTCGTATGACGTACATATTCTCTCCCTCTCTCTCTCTCTCTCTCTCTCTCTCTCTCTCTCTCTCTCTCTCTCTCTCTCTCTCTCTCTCTCTCGTTTTTTCCCCAGCCTTTCTATTTATTGGCCGCCATTCATCCCTTCTTCATGCTCTGCTTAACTACCCCTTTTTTCTCTCTGTTTTCCGTACTCTAAATCTCACATTTTGGCATAAGCACGTTCAGTTCTTTCCTCTGCAGCTTCTCCCCCGCATCCACCCTCAGTACATTGTTCCTTCACGGTACTCCCCTCCTCCCTTCTATACGGATATTTCCAACCGATTCCGTTACACCACTAATCTGTACTGACTGTCATGGCACAACTGCTTGTCCCACCACAGCTGCTGGGATTTACTGGGCTTCAGAAGGGATACCTCTGTTTGGTTTTAACGTTCAATCGGTTCATCAGGTGACCTCTTCTTGCCCAGACTCGTCGGGACCCGATCATCACTGATACACTGAGATATTTTGCTAAGCTTTTGCCGGTACGTCTGGACATACATACATACATACATACATACATACATACATACATACATACATACATACGTACATACATACATACATACATACATACATACATACATACATATCAACAGAATTTTATTCACCAAAGTTGTACAATATCTATACATGGTGGATAAATACATACACTAGAAATATAGAGCCGTCATGTATGAGCCCACAGTCTATGCCACAAGGAGGGAACCCCAAGGAAGAGAAATATCAGACTACAACATTTCTTATTTCCCACACTACACTGAGATGGACAGGAGTGTCTTACTGCTGTTAAACTCACTGACTCAAGGGAGATAATCGAGTTGCAACGGCACATTTCATGTATGAGAGAAATATCTGCAGTGCATACAATTCAGTTAACACATTTTACTTCTTAATGTGTATATTCCCTGTACACATTTGCACTCAAAATAAAGGCATATGTATGGCGATATCTGCCTCAGTTTTACCATTTATTTGTTGAATCCTTTCTGCACTATTTTGATTTAATTTCTGCCTTTGTTTTACTTGACACACTCATCCCAAATGTACATGTCATTTTACCAAGAATCCCCCACACACGCACGCACGCACGCACGCACGCACGCACGCACACATACAGCTAGACAAATAAAGAAGCGTGGACAGCAACCGACATGTATTCTTTCGTGAGCATAGATGGCCCTGAAAAGGGCCGTTTGCAGGTGAACGTACACCAAGGGGGGTAGAGCCTCCCGCCCCGGGACGTAGAGCGCCGAGTCACCAGGACGTGGCAGCTCTGTCCTGTGGCAATGGCAGGGCTCCGTCCCTGCTGGCAGGTATACGGTGCGAAGTGCTCTCTTGGCAAGCTTTCGGAGATTCTCCTTCATCAGGCCAAGTGTGTGAGAGGCTGGCGGGGACGGTTTAAATAGGAGATGGTACGCAGGTGTTCACGCCAAGACCCAGAGACCTCATGCGACGCACGTGCAGGTCGTGAAAAGTTCACTTGTAGTGCGCCATGAACCCGAGATCTCTGTTGAGTCCGGCGTGGTGCGTGCCGAACAGTTTGATGAACTTCTGTTCAGTAACCCTGCGTAGCCGGGTGTCGTGCAACCCGCCCGCGAGCACGCTAACCACCATATCGCTTGCTGAGTGGCCCGGCAAGCTAAAGTGTTCCCCCACTGGTAGAGGTGACTGGCTCCTGATCGTAGCCCTGTGTCCATTCATGCGCTGGCGCAGTGTCTGTCCTGTCTCCCCGACGTACCACGCATCCGGGCACTTCAAGCGGCACCGAATCAGGTATACCACATTACTGGAGCCGCAGGAGTAGATGCCCCTGATATGGTGTCGAGCCTGGCTCCTGCTGATGGTGGTATCTGTGCAGAGGGATGTACAGGTGGCGCACCTAGCTTTACCACAGGGCTTACGGAGTCAATTCCTCTCTGTCCCGGCGAACTGAACTTGCTCCGGACCAATATGCTTTTGAGGTTGGGAGGCTGCCTGAAAGCCAGCACTGGGGGCAAAGGAAGAGCCCGAGACAGCCGCTCGTCATCGTCCAAGAGGTGCTGAAGTCTCCTGAGCCCCCGTCGAAGACCCTCTGCTCCTGGGAAGTAGGTGGTCACGAGGGGGACCCGACCGGCTTCGGCTTGTCTGTCACGCCGGGTGAAGAGATCCTCCCTTCTCTGCCTGGTCGCCCGTCTGAACTGTCTCCTGACGGCTGCGCTCTGGTACCCACTGTGTCCAAGTGCGGTTTCAAGCTCCCGTAAGTGTCTTTCCCTGTCGTTAGCGTCGGAGCAAATGCGGTGGATCCGTAGAGCCTGGCTGAAAGGGATAGCGTCCTTCACATGTCTAGGGTGAGAGCTGGTTGAGTGGAGCATCTGCAAGTTGTCAGTAGGCTTTCGGTGAAGGGAGGTGGTCA
>JAWQFJ010007934.1:0-14197 GCA_034096865.1 Theodoxus fluviatilis | reverse complement strand
AAGACCGTCTCTGATCTGGAACGAAAGCGATAGTACGAAGGATCCATCCTCACGGATGTGCTGGTCGTTTGGCAATTACCAGGAAGCATGGGAGTAAGGGAAACCAACATCCGAACGATTTGCTCATGCCTGAACACCCTATGGTGCGGGGTGGATGTCTAACTGAGGAAATTTTGGCCGTAAAGTAATATAGTTATCTAGGGGAATGGCTATCACCCCATCCTGCGCCTGATGCCCCAAATCGTCTAGCACGAGCCTCACTATCTCGGTGCATTTGGACTGAGCTCCCGGAATACATACCCAGTGAATGACGTCACACAGCTGGATTTTCTCGAAATGACGCATATACAGAGAATCAAACTCGCAACCTCTCTCAACCTCTACCCTCCCTTGGAACACCGCAGTTCCAATGCTGACGTCCGTGCTACTTGGCAGCTGCGACAATAATCGTCCTGCCATGTCGACAAACACAAAGTCAGCAATGCAAACTCGTGTATTTGATCTGGAGGTAAGGTGAGAAAAGTGATCGACGCACGCCTACCGTCGAGCACCACCGAGTCACAAGCATCCCCGGTGAACCGGTCGGAGCCGTATCAAATCAGCAGCCGCCCGAGCAGTACCTGACAACTGAAGCTGGGCAAATCATGCTCACAAACAGGCCATAAAAGCAGCTAACCAAAAAAAAAGTCAGGCATCGGATCGCTCGACATGTAAGACGAAGCCAAATCCCCGGAGTCTACACACGGCAAACGCTACACGCAGGAAGGGAAAATAACTACCCAAACAAATTTGCCGAAACCACCAACGCTTGACCCCTTTTTCGTGTTTTTTCGTCCTACACTCCCTCACCATAATCCTATGGCCCGCCTCCACCGCCATCCCCGAAGTACCAAGCATCACGAACGTACCTATCTGGAATGCTTGAGTATCTACGCTCAATTGGTCACAGGCTTAGCGCCCTCACCTGGTAAAGCCCTTCTGCGGGGCCCTTGAAACGTAAAAATGGCCTTTGCATCGAAGCCCCAATCTGCACCAACTCCCTATTGTGAGTTTGGGGTCGCGAGACAACCCAGGTGCCCCTCAACGTGTGGAGCAACCCCTACCCCTGCAACCACACAATCAGTCAGATGACTCTGTCAAGACATGGACTTGAGAGGGATGAGTCCTCCGTACCCTTTCAGCATCGGCCACCAAGTCTTGCAAACCGCACCGTTAATCTCGCCTCGCCTCCATTTAGGCAGAGGTGACCAAACGGCCACAGAAGACAGAAAGCTGAGGAATCTGTTCGCCCTCAAAACAGCCAGAATTTATGAGGCCGTCGAATGTTGTCATCGATCCGCGAACAAGTCTATCAACCGACCAGGAAGATTGCATCAAATGAATCAGATATAGTCACCATGACTTTCGCACCCCCTGCTATGGCGCATCAAGGCACGGAAGCGAGAAACAGGTAACCCTCTGAACCAAACAACCTCTGCAGGAGCACTGGAATAGTGCGCAACAACCGCTTTTTTTTAGCTCCTCTGTATGGAGAAGCGGACTCTTCGCAGAAAGGGCGATAGCACATCGGAATAGGTGTTGAGCGCTTGTGGCACACATTCAAAAGAGAGGGAAGCAGCGTAGCCCAATCCCGGGCTATCCCCACGACATCCCACGGCACCTACTCGTTAAACTTACGCAAAACCGAAAGCGCATAGGTCTCCAGTCTCGTGTCCGTTGTTGTCATCAAAGTAGGGCAGTTTTGGACTGTGCCCCGCAAATTTTTTTTGAAGGACGCTGGTAAAGGCAACAGGCCTTAACCCACGTGCTTAATTTCATATAGTCTTTTCTTGCTCTTTCTGTTTCCATTTCTCCAATTCAAACTGCACCTACTCTCACAGAAAATCCTCGTTCTCTCTAGTCGCGCTCTATTCATTAGCCTCACTCGTTCTTTCTCGCTTTGCTCTTTTGCCTCTCCGCGTATCTTTCCTCTACTTGCTCTTATTGGCCGTCTCTCGTTTCTTTTCTCACTTGCTCTTCATTTGCTCTTGCCTCTCCTCGTGCGTTCTCTTGTCTGCTCTTTGCCTCTCCCTCGTTTCTCCTTCAATACGGCACGGCTCTTGCCATCGTCATCCGTTCTTGATTCTTTCTCTGATTGGGCTCATTTGATTGCTTAGACTCTCGTCTCTCGTTATGCGACTCGCGCGCCTATGCTGCCATCTCCCGTTCTTTCTCTTGCTCCTGGCCTCTCTCCGTTAATATAATCAATGGTCCTCAAATTCATCAGTCGCTGCTTGGCCAGCTCTCCTCGTTCTGTGCGTGCTTCCCGTCAGTCTCGTCTGCTTCTCTACTTCTGCTTCTCTCGCATCGCGTGTTCTTGCAACAATAGTCTCGTCATTTCCAGCCCTTCCAATCCCAGACTTTCAGCCTCAACCTTGTACGCAACAAATGGGTCAACTCGACCCAAAGGGTCAACCTTGGTCGGCTTCTCTTCCATGTCAAATTATCAGAATAGAACCACGTATTCAATGCTACACTGATAATCTACACCCCTTCAGTGCAAAGCCCCTGCAAATTCCCTACAACCATTCACATTCGACAAGCAAGCCGAACAGCGCGCAAATGGCCAATTCCACAAACCAAACCACAACCCCAATCCCCCCCAAAACAGAACAAAATAAAATTCAATCAATCGTCCGACAGACACTTCCCTCAAACATGGGGTACCCCCGCAGCCAATTCGAGTATGCAGGTTGTCGGAGCTACCCACTCAACATGAAAGATACAACTTGCCGATCGTCCGAACGACAGTTCACTTATCACACAACTGTGGACTTACCGACAAAGCAATGAATCACTCAAACTATTATCGCTCAATCCAAAACATGCAACTGCATGCAACACACTGAGCCAAGCAAAAAAATTAAACAATTCAGAGTGCACATAATATCAATCACAATTCCCAGCATGCAACTGCGCAATCACTGAGCCCATCAAAAAAAAAAATCACATCACAGAGCAGATAATATCAGCCACAAAGTTACCTCCACAATCCAACGCATGCACTGAACAAAGCAAAGCAAAATAAAATTCAATCAATCGTCCGACAGACACTTCCCTCAAACATGGGATACACCCGCCGAGCAAATTCCAGCATGCAAGTTGTCAGCGCCACCAACTCAAAACATGAAAAATGCACTTGCCGATCGTCCGAAACGACAGTTCACTTATCCTACACTGTGGCCTTACTGAACAAAGCAAGGAATCAACTCAAAATATTATCGCTCAATTCAAAGCATGCACTGTGAACGCACTGAGCCACGCAAAAAAAAAAATAATTCAGAGTGCACATAATATCAATCACAATTTACATCATGCAACTGCATGCAACACTCAGCACAGCAAAAAAAAAACAAATCACAGAGTAGATAATATCAGCCAGAGAGTTACCCCCATAATCCAACGCATGTACTGAACAGAGCAAAGCAAAATAAAATCAATCAATCGTCCGACAGACACTTCCCTCAAACATGGGGTACACCCGCCGAGCAAATTCCAGCATGCAAGTTGTCAGCGCCACCAACTCAAACCTGAAAACTACAACTTGCTGATCGTCCGAAACGACAGTTCACTTATCACACAACTGTGAACTTACTGAGCAAAGCAAGGAATCAACTCAAAATATTATCGCTCCATTCAAAGCATGCACTGTGAACGCACTGAGCCAAGCGGAAAATTAAATAATTCAGAGTGCACATAATATCAATCACACTTCACATCATGCAACTGCGCAAACACTTAGCACAGCGAAAAAATCAAATCACAGAGCAGATAATATCAGCCAGAGAGTAACCCCCATAATCCAACGCATGCACTGAACAAAGCAAAGCAAAATCAAATTCAATCAATCGTCCGATAGACACTTCCCTCAAACATGGGGTGCACCCGCCGAGCAAATTCCAGCATGAAAAATACAACTTGCCGATCGTCCGAAACGACAGTTCACTTTTCACACAACTGTGGACTTACTGAACAAAGCAAAGAATCCCTCAATCGCAGCGCATATAACATCAATCAAATTTAACCCACCTTCCAAAGCCTGCACTGGAATCGCTGAGCCAATCACAAAACAATTACATCACAGGCACACAATATCAAGTCAAAACCCTCAGCAATACAAAGCATGCAAATCACCGAGCCGATCGCATTCGCACTCCGCGTCAACACGAAATCCACTCAACTTGTTCTTAACACACAACACTGTAGACTTCAGGTACTCACACACAAGGTGAAGTAGGCAGGCTCGCCAGTTGTTACGGACAGGCTAACTGGGCCTCCGGTTTGCCTAGCCCGTACCAATGAAAATAAACAAGAAACACAAAACGCCAGCACAGAGTTCCAACGGGGTGTATTCAGCACAAACAAACTCCCCTGCCCGTCCCACACCAGGGCTCACGGGTGCTGACGTGCGGCCCCCGCCGGCACTCAGACTTCCGCCGCTCACGCGCTCACAGGGCCCCCGCCGATATTCCTTGCACCGGCCCCCGCCAGTCAAGCTCCGAGCCTTCGTCAGCGTCTCTGGGACTTGGACCATACCAACGAACCCTGAAAATAACCCAAACTCACTCATTCGTTCCTTCACTAACAATCATCATGCATCCGCGGTATTTACAATGTATAAGGTTACAGATAAAATCAGCACTCACCCGTCACCCTGGGGTTCATTCGCTCGAGTGTCGTATCCAGCTTTCACTCGGCAAATATACAATCAATCAGATCATTCGCTCACCCGTGAACACTCCTCAGTCAGTACGTCACCCACTCATGCTAAAAATAATCACAGTCAGAACCTAACCACGTGCACACCACCATTCGCCACATTCGATTCGTAACAGTACTGGTGTGCAGAGCGGTGCCATGGGTCTTACCTACAACACGCACTGGTGTGCAGAGAGGTGCCATGGGTCTTACCTACAACACGCACGCGGTACAGAGAGGTGCCATGGGTCTTACCTACAACACGCACGCGGTACAGAGAGGTGCCATGGGTCTTACCTACAACACGCACGCGTGTGCAGAGAGGTGCCATGGGCTTACCTACAACACGCACTGGTGTGCAGAGAGGTGCCATGGGTCTTACCTACAACACGCACGCGGTACAGAGAGGTGCCATGGGTCTTACCTACAACACGCACGCGGTACAGAGAGGTGCCATGGGTCTTACCTACAACACGCACTGGTGTGCAGAGAGGTGCCATGGGTCTTACCTACAACACGCACGCGGTACAGAGAGGTGCCATGGGTCTTACCTACAACACGCACGCGGTACAGAGAGGTGCCATGGGTCTTACCTACAACACGCACGCGGTACAGAGAGGTGCCATGGGTCTTACCTACAACACGCACTGGTGTGCAGAGAGGTGCCATGGGCCTTACCTACAACACGCACGCGGTACAGAGAGGTGCCATGGGTCTTACCTACAACACGCACTGGTGTGCAGAGAGGTGCCATGGGTCTTACCTACAACACGCACGCGGTACAGAGAGGTGCCATGGGTCTTACCTACAACACGCACGCGGTACAGAGAGGTGCCATGGGTCTTACCTACAACACGCACGCGGTACAGAGAGGTGCCATGGGTCTTACCTACAACACGCACTGGTGTGCAGAGAGGTGCCATGGGTCTTACCTACAACACGCACTGGTGTGCAGAGAGGTGCCATGGGTCTTACCTACAACACGCACGCGGTACAGAGAGGTGCCAAGGGCCTTACCTACAACACGCACGCGTGTGCAGAGAGGTGCCATGGGCCTTACCTACAACACGCACGCGGTACAGAGAGGTGCCATGGGTCTTACCTACAACACGCACTGGTGTGCAGAGAGGTGCCATGGGTCTTACCTACAACACGCACGCGGTACAGAGAGGTGCCATGGGTCTTACCTACAACACGCACGGTGTGCAGAGAGGTGCCATGGGTCTTACCTACAACACGTACGCGGTACAGAGAGGTGCCATGGGTCTTACCTACAACACGTACTGGTGTGCAGAGAGGTGCCATGGGTCTTACCTACAACACGTACTGGTGTGCAGAGAGGTGCCATGGGTCTTACCTACAACACGCACGCGGTACAGAGAGGTGCCATGGGTCTTACCTACAACACGCACGCGGTACAGAGAGGTGCCATGGGCCTTACCTACAACACGCACGCGGTACAGAGAGGTGCCATGGGTCTTACCTACAACACGTACTGGTGTGCAGAGAGGTGCCATGGGTCTTACCTACAACACGTACTGGTGTGCAGAGAGGTGCCATGGGTCTTACCTACAACACGCACGCGGTACAGAGAGGTGCCATGGGTCTTACCTACAACACGCACGCGGTACAGAGAGGTGCCATGGGCCTTACCTACAACACGCACGCGGTACAGAGAGGTGCCATGGGCCTTACCTACAACACGTACTGGTGTGCAGAGAGGTGCCATGGGCCTTACCTACAACACGCACGCGGTACAGAGAGGTGCCATGGGCCTTACCTACAACACGCACGCGGTACAGAGAGGTGCCATGGGTCTTACCTACAACACGCACTGGTGTGCAGAGAGGTGCCATGGGTCTTACCTACAACACGTACTGGTGTACAGAGCGGTGCCATGGGTCTTACCTACAACACGCACGCGGTACAGAGAGGTGCCATGGGTCTTACCTACAACACGCACGCGGTACAGAGAGGTGCCATGGGCCTTACCTACAACACGCACGCGGTACAGAGAGGTGCCATGGGCCTTACCTACAACACGCACGCGGTACAGAGAGGTGCCATGGGTCTTACCTACAACACGCACGCGGTACAGAGAGGTGCCATGGGTCTTACCTACAACACGCACGCGGTACAGAGAGGTGCCATGGGTCTTACCTACAACACGCACGCGGTACAGAGCGGTGCCATGGGCCTTACCTACAACACGCACGCGGTACAGAGCGGTGCCATGGGTCTTACCTACAACACGCACTGGTGTGCAGAGAGGTGCCATGGGTCTTACCTACAACACGCACGCGGTACAGAGAGGGGCCATGGGCCTTACCTACAACACGCACGCGGTACAGAGAGGTGCCATGGGTCTTACCTACAACACGCACGCGGTACAGAGAGGTGCCATGGGTCTTACCTTGTCGCGTGGTACACGACAAAGAAGAGATAAAAATAGCTCAGAAAGATCGATATTTGACTCCAGTTGCCAAGGAGGGTAATTGTGCTTAGAGGGGTAGGTCAAATCCATCGAGGAAGCGAGGGAAGATTCAAACGTAAGCGTTGTCACCATGAATATTCTCATTGGCTTGGAGAGGACACGTCATATATTTTTTCCCCGCTGCTGAGTGACGTCAGTCATAATTCTGGGAGAGACAAGCAAGACGTGTTGAGCGTTCGTCCTGGGGTCGCCATCGTGGCGCGCCCCAGGGCGATGTTTTGCTCATAAGCGTAAGGGCAGCTATGTCCAGCCTGAGTGGCTTTTGTGTGAGCAATCTCCCCTGCGATAGATAGCTATAGTTTCACGGCCTGAAGAGATTTGAGGTGAGTGTTTCGCGTTAGTTGTGACTGAACGCGCGTGCATGTGAACACGTGTAGCGAACGCCATCTTGAATTGTCTTATATGTAACAGTAGTCTGAAGAAATATTCGTCTAAATGTTTAACGTTGAGAGTTAACTTTAGAGAATGATTGTAAGGAGTTTCTACTGTGTTTGGTTGCAGTTTTGAGCCGCTTTTGGGCTCTGTAAAGTAATGACGCGTGTGAGCGTCGTTTGGCTTTCTCGTGAATGAGAGTGGTGGGAAATAAGATAGCTTGCATTATGAGTGCAGCAGACGCTGCGAATATAGATGGTGATAGATTGTCTCGTTTTGCAGGCCATAAAACTCTGGGTGTACTGCTGTGCCTGTGTACTCCTGCAGTGGTATCTGGGTGTGCCCTGCGTACCGGTATCCTCCTGTATTCGCCGGTGTCCCCCTGCTTACCCTGGTGTACAATGCTTGTGGATGTGTGTGTGTATTGTGACTTCGTGTAGCTGCGGGTGCAGCTGCACTGGTGGGACTTTGGTCCATTTCCGAGAATGACGGCTCTCGGCCTGACTGAGGTTCGGACTTGGCAAGTGACTGCAGGCGTGCACTGCAGAGGACGACCACAGGGGTGTAAGCGCGCGGACAGGAGCGCCCGCGCAGGACTGTCGGTGAGTGACAGCGTGTGTCAGAGACGTGAAGTGGGTGAGTTTGTGTGAGACAGTAGTGGAGTGTCTCCATATCCCTGTGTGGGTGAAGTTTTGGTATACTGCTGTGAAGAGCAGTGGAGTGTATCTCCGTATCCCTGTGTAGGTGAAGTTTTGGTATACTGCTGTGAAGAGCAGTGGAGTGTATCTCCGTATCCCTGTGTAGGTGAAGTTTTGGTATACTGCTGTGAAGAGCAGTGGAGTGTATCTCCGTATCCCTGTGTAGGTGAAGTTTTGGTATACTGCTGTGAAGAGCAGTGGAGTGTATCTCCGTACCCCTGTGTGGGTGAAGTTTTGGTATGCTGCTGTGAAGAGCAGTGGAGTGTATCTCCGTTTTCCCTGTGTGGGTGAAGTTTTGGTATACTGCTGTGAAGAGCAGTGGAGTGTATCTCCGTATCCCTGTGTGGGTGAAGTTTTGGTATACTGCTGTGAAGAGCAGTGGAGTGTATCTCCGTTTTCCCTGTGTGGGTGAAGTTTTGGTATGCTGCTGTGAAGAGCAGTGGAGTGTATCTCCGTACCCCTGTGTGGGTGAAGTTTTGGTGTATGCATTGTGTTGCGTGGTCACATCCTAATGTACCCTTTGAGAAGGGTGGAGTTTCGATGGGAGTAGCGTTGTTTTATCAGAGGTTACAGTGATGTTGTGCCCGGATGGGGCCGACCTCTCACTTCTTGAACCCGTGCGGAAGTCGGTGCATTAAATGTTGCGTGTAGTGTTGAGTATCCTGTTTATCTTGCAAATTGTCATGGGGATTTTTATCCGGGTTGGGTTTTCTTTTCAGGATGGTTGTTATTGATTAAAGTATTTGTTTTAAAAATTGGATTTACCCCCTCAGTGTCTTTTATTTTAGTTGTTACTTGTTTACATATTTTATCTATTTATCTTAGTGTTCCCAGGAAGTGGCAATTAAGGTTTTTAGCTGATGAAAAAAATCTTTTTAACCCGCGACAGTGGCGAGCCTAGCCAGGATTCCTTCCTTTGTAATTTGAGAATTACCATCATTTTTGTTGGGTTGCCATTTCCTGGAACACAGGACACTGAGGGTTTAGTATTTTTGAAGAAGTGCATTTCTTGTGGTTACTTGATTTGCATTGTCGTTGTTGTACTCCCTGTTTGCCTTTTGCCGAGTATGGTTTAGCTTGGCTGTGGAAAGATGTTTTCCCTGTTTAGCAGATTAGTTCTTGTTGATGAACTGGTTATAGGGTGTGTTGATTCTATGTCATGCTATGTACTTAGGTGTTACCCGCAGGATGTGGGGTGAGACATGGCTGGTGAGTGTGGTCTCGCGAGCTCAGGCGTGACTGCATGAGTAGCAAGTCTGCTAGTCCGAGAGGAGAACTTAGGGAGAGGGAGTGCGCCGCTGTGTGAGTGATCGTGCTGATCAAAGGCTGGTTGCCCTTTCTACTAGGCTTAGTGAAAGCCGTGGTGTTAGACTCACCTGTGGTCGAGTTAGTTATAGTGGATCCCGCCCGGCTGGGCGATCCCTATAGGCTTAGCTGTTTGTGTGCTATTGGAAGCCATTTCTATGGTAGATGATTAGACATACTTTTGGTTGATAGGAAAGATGTCTTATTGTTTAGAATTGACTATTTCTTAAAGGGTTAGGAAGTTAGTCAAAGAATTTTAGTTATAGACTGCTTAGGTCAGGTTTTCTTCCTGTGTAGAAGGTATAGTTAATGGGAGTTTCACATGTGATGTGTGAGGTTGCTAGAATGCTGGTGAAGTGCAGGTAGTGGGTTTAGCTATCCTGTATTATGTGTAGAGAGGTGTGTGTCACTTGTTATAGTGAGAAGCATTCTTTAGTAACAGTGGTAGGAGGATGGATGAGAGCCTTGGTTGGCTATTGATGACTCGCTCCTATTGTTGTGTGGACTTGTCCAGTTGTGGAAATGTCTGAGGACAATTGGTGAGAAAGGTCCTGAGTGTGATGGACCGGATGTTGTTTGAATTAGGTCAGTGTGCCATCTGTTTACTTCCAACGTCTTTCCGTGTGGGAGGGTTGTGTGTATGAATAGCAACTGGAGGTTGCGCTAGTTCTGTTGGAGTGTGTAGGCAGCTGATGCTAGTGTCGAACGCCAGCGTGTGTGTGTGGCGTGTTAACTGGAGTTATGAGTCAGTTAGGGGTCGGCTGCGTGGAGGGGGTGCCTCACACTCAGTGGGACTGAGGGTGTAGGCACGGTCCGTCTGGGACCCGCTCTCTTTGCTCCTGAGGGGATGAGGTTACCCTGCGCACCTTCCTAGTATGATGTAATGCCTGTGTTGTCCACTTCCGTGTGTTAGGACAGTTTGTCTGGAGGTGTGACAGGGGCTTAATCATTTGTCAAAGGCAGAGTCAATGATAGATGTCAAGGACAGAGCCTAGAGGGCGGATGTCGAAGGCAGAGTCAGGTGACGGATGTCATAGGCAGTATGGGACGTATGTCAAGGACAGAGCCTAGAGGGCGGATGTCGTAGACTAGTCCAAAAGCAGAGTTAGAGTCAGAGTCGGGGTGAGACCCTGTGGCTTGTATCGCCAGCACTGTTATGTGCGCTCTGAGGCCTGGGGCCAGCACCGTCGTGTGTTCTCTGTAGCCTGGGGTTACAGCACTGTCGTGTGTTCTCTGTGACCTGGGGTCACAGCACCGTTGTGTGCACTCTGTAGACCCGTGTGGTCAATGCACCGTCGTGTGCGCTAGTGGGTTGTATGCCCAGCTGTTATTGTGTGCGCTCTGTGATAGTCGGTGTGACCGAGCTTAGAGTGCAGAGTACATGTGAGTGTACTGAGTAAATGCCGTCTGCTAGCATGTGTCCTAGTGAAGGAATGCAAGAGACTGGTATATGTCGTGAGTCAGGAGGTAGCTGAGTGCCTCGTGTCCTCCAGGGGATCAACAGGTGTACTCATGGCTCGTTGGAACCCGCCTAACGGTCACTGGAGGGGCACTGGGGTAGCTCAGCGTACCCGCGCGTGAGAGCGTGTTTGCCTGACTGAATGACTGCGTTTGCTCGTTGTGTGTGGAGGAGATGGACGGGCGCCTTGCCGTTCTCCAGAGACGTCGGAAGGTGCCTACATGGTCTGACTGAGACTCGCCTGATGACTCTCTGGGGAAGCGTGTGAGGGGGCCAGCACTCCTTAGTGCGAGTGCGTGTATCTCGTGAGAGAGTTGTGCGTGGCTGTGACGTCACGTTTGTCCTTCTGTAGAGAGGCTGTTTGTGCTAGCTTTTGTCCTCTTGCAGAGAGGCTTTGTGATGCTAGTTTGTCGCCGCAGAGTGCGGTTGTCCTCTTGTAGGGAGGCAATGTTGTGTGGTGGTTACCGCCACCAAAGAGGGAAGTTCACCCTTAGTAGAGAGTGTGTTGTAGTGTGTCGGGGAAGGGGGAGGCGCTTCACCGTGCCCTCTCTCCTCCTGGAGGGGCGAGGAGTGGCCTGCTTATCTTCCTGGCATGACTGTGTGAACTCGAGGAGTGTGTCTGCGATAGCAGCGATATGCGAGGCAAGAGCGTGGTCTGCTTGAGTTGTCTCGTGTTAGTGAAGTTCACTGTTTAACTCTCTAGCTGTAATTGGGGAACATAATTGTAGGGTAGTCAGAAGAATGGGCTATCTTAGTTTAGAGCGCGACTGTGGGTAGCGTTCTGGTTCAGTGAGTATCTGTCATGAGATGACTGTCTGCGTCAGAAAGGCTGGTCAAGTAAAGTGCTATGTGAGTACTGGACGTGTGGATGTCCGTGAGTGGATAGATTAGCTGTCCGATTGCTTGGCAGTCTGTGATTGGCATAGATGAGTTGTTGACAGATGCGGTTGTAGTTGCAGCGTGGTGTGTGAACCCGCGTGCAAATGCTTGTTCTGATTGCTGTGAGAGATGCAGCGAGAAAGACTGTTAGTCTGACTGTGCAACTGGTGATGAGAGTTGCATTGGAGCATGCCAGTTGTGTGGAACTTGCATGTGTGATAACGCAAGGAGACGATGGGTGCTTTGCTATCTTTCCGGGAGACTGCATGGGGCAGTCCCTGGCTTGCTGAGGCCTTTCTTCTTCCCGGGGGTGTGCAAGTGTCCCTAGTTCCTAGCGTGTGTGAGCGCATGTGCAAAGAGTGAGCTGGATCCTTGTGTTGTCTGGGGAGCCTGCGGGTGTTGTGACCCAGCTTGCTGGGGTCGCAGCATAGTGACGCCTGTCTACCGTTCTCTCTCTCCGGAAGCGCGCCTGGAGAGACGGCGGTTGTCGTGACTCGGCGTGCCGAGGTCATGGACTTTAAGACGGCTGTCTTCCTGTTCTCTCTCCCTGGAGATGCTTAGATGCCAGTGTAACCACTTGTGCAGTGTGCCATAGTCCTGTTCGCGAGGATTGGTTGTTGATAGTAAGTTATAGCTGCGTGCAGTGCGGCTGAGGCTTAGCTAAATGAATTTCAGGAAGAAGACTTCAGTCTTGCTTTGCATTGTGGATGAAGGAGGGTTAGTCTGAAGGATAACTGCTCATGAGAGTTGTGGATGTGAGGAAGTTTGGGAAGGTGTAGACGTAGTCTATTCTTGAGCAGGGAGGACTTGTCGCGTGGTACACGACAAAGAAGAGATAAAAATAGCTCAGAAAGATCGATATTTGACTCCAGTTGCCAAGGAGGGTAATTGTGCTTAGAGGGGTAGGTCAAATCCATCGAGGAAGCGAGGGAAGATTCAAACGTAAGCGTTGTCACCATGAATATTCTCATTGGCTTGGAGAGGACACGTCATATATTTTTTCCCCGCTGCTGAGTGACGTCAGTCATAATTCTGGGAGAGACAAGCAAGACGTGTTGAGCGTTCGTCCTGGGGTCGCCATCGTGGCGCGCCCCAGGGCGATGTTTTGCTCATAAGCGTAAGGGCAGCTATGTCCAGCCTGAGTGGCTTTTGTGTGAGCAATCTCCCCTGCGATAGATAGCTATAGTTTCACGGCCTGAAGAGATTTGAGGTGAGTGTTTCGCGTTAGTTGTGACTGAACGCGCGTGCATGTGAACACGTGTAGCGAACGCCATCTTGAATTGTCTTATATGTAACAGTAGTCTGAAGAAATATTCGTCTAAATGTTTAACGTTGAGAGTTAACTTTAGAGAATGATTGTAAGGAGTTTCTACTGTGTTTGGTTGCAGTTTTGAGCCGCTTTTGGGCTCTGTAAAGTAATGACGCGTGTGAGCGTCGTTTGGCTTTCTCGTGAATGAGAGTGGTGCGAAATAAGATAGCTTGCATTATGAGTGCAGCAGACGCTGCGAATATAGATGGTGATAGATTGTCTCGTTTTGCAGGCCATAAAACTCTGGGTGTACTGCTGTGCCTGTGTACTCCTGCAGTGGTATCTGGGTGTGCCCCTGCGTACCGGTATCCTCCTGTATTCGTCGGTGTCCCCCTGCTTACCCTGGTGTACAATGCTTGTGGATGTGTGTGTGTATTGTGACTTCATGTAGCTGCGGGTGCAGCTGCACTGGTGGGACTTTGGTCCATTTCCGAGAGCGACGGCTCTCGGCCTGACAGTGGGTGGGACTTGGCGAGTGACTGCAGGCGCGCACTGCAGAGGACGACCACAGGGGTGTAAGCGCGCGGACAGGTCCGGCCGCGCAGGACTGTCGGTGAGTGACAGCGTGTGTCAGAGACGTGAAGTGGGTAAGTCTTTGTGTGAGACAGTTGTGGAGTGTATCTCCGTTTCCCCGTGTGGGTGAAGTTTTGGTATACTGCTGTGAAGAGCAGTGGAGTGTATCTCCGTATCCCTGTGTGGGTGAAGTTTTGGTATGCTGCTGTGAAGAGCAGTGGAGTGTATCTCCGTTTTCCCTGTGTGGGTGAAGTTTTGGTATACTGCTGTGAAGAGCAGTGGAGTGTATCTCCGTATCCCTGTGTAGGTGAAGTTTTGGTATACTGCTGTGAAGAGCAGTGGAGTGTATCTCCGTTTTCCCTGTGTGGGTGAAGTTTTGGTATGCTGCTGTGAAGAGCAGTGGAGTGTATCTCCGTACCCCTGTGTGGTGG
>JAWQFJ010007931.1:0-17401 GCA_034096865.1 Theodoxus fluviatilis | reverse complement strand
AGATTTCAGGTTCTACAGTGGAGCAGCTCACAAAAGTGCAAACATCCCCCCCAAGTAATTTGTCTACGTCGTGACTTTAGTCCCTAGCCTCCCGTGCATGTCTCCCATGGGAACCCTCCCCGGAAGAGTGGTAGCCAAGCTGAGGTCCCAATAACAGATTTGGTGCAGACCATACAACAGTGTCTTTCTGTTGTACATGACCTACGGCAGGAGTACAAAGGGTACCAGTCCGACACTGAAGAAAAGGGTCAAGCCTTCAGTCTTCACAAGAGACCTAGACAGATCCATCTACCGCAGTGCGTACGTCTCATCGTGGGATGCGTTGCTTGCGACTCTGCGGAGTGACATGCCGGTGAGCTGTCTTTGCCGTCCCCACTTCTACCATATACAGTGGCTTCATAACTTGCGCCCCTACGGCAGTATTCGCCTCTTTCGAATTGAGTAGGGAGACGTGGTGGGTCTATTCTTTACCCCCAACCCACAGGGGGATCGTAGCTGTAAGGAGTGAGTACAGAAAGACGGTCAGATGTAAGAAAAGCATTTACCAGGAACACCTGATGACATCGCTAATGTCCAGTATATTTGACTATGCAAACTTCTGGACAAGTGCGTAAAATCAACTCCAAGACTTCTGTCGCATGCCCAATAAAAATTGACAATGTTCTAAGGATGATCGAATCTAGTTTACTCAGTGCTGGAGTGATAGAGTTACGTATTTTGCCAGTCAATAGTCTACTTTATAAGATGAAGCTCACTCAGTCTAAACTATGCACTTTTTGTCAGACTGAAGTTGAAACAATAGGGCATCTCTTTTATGGATGCAAATACAGCAGATCCATGTGGGTAAAATTGAGTGATGTCATTAAAGAAAAATGTGATAGAGAAGTAACTTTTACAGAACTAGAGGTACTTTTTGGAAAATTAAATGACAAAGCAATCATCAATCATATCATTTTGCTCGCAAAAAGGCGTATTTATCATCAGAGATTGAATGATTTGCTTCCAGACTTTGTTGACTTCACTTTGTATTTGTCCAGTATAATTAAGCTTGAGTATATTGCTGCAAAAAAAAGAGAAAATATTGAAAAGTTCAATGATAAATGGAGTAAATTTATCAATGCTGGTGTCATTATACTTGTGTAAAATGGAAACTGTGACATTGGTTCATATATATATATGCAAATCTATTGCAGAGGTCTGCAGATGTCTTGTTCTTAAGAATGTGCATGTGGGTGGGGTGGGTTGGAGTGGGGTTGATGGGTGGTGGGGCAGTAGGATGGAGGAGGGGCAGGATGAAGGGTGTGTGGGGAGATGAGGGAGTTTCCAGTGTTTTTTGTGGTTTTTTGGGGGTTTTGCGTTTTGTGTGTGTGTGTGTGTTGGTCTTAAGCTTTTTTCCTCTTCACTCGGCGCTACTTGTTTTGCGACTTGTGTTGTAAGATATTGTGGTAAATAAAGAATTAATATATATATATACAGTGGCTTCATAACTTGCGCCCCTACGGCAGTATTCGCCTCTTTCGAATTGAGTAGGAAGACGCGGTGGGTCTATTCTTTACCCCCAACCCACAGGGGGATCGTAGCTGTAAGGAGTGAGTACAGAAAGACGGTCAGATGTAAGAAAAGCATTTACCAGGAACACCTGATGACATCGCTAATGTCCAGTATATTTGACTATGCAACCTTCTGGACAAGTGCGTAAAATCAACTCCAAGACTTCTGTCGCATGCCCAATAAAATTTGACATAATGTTTAAGGATGATCGAATCTAGTTTACTCAGTGCTGGAGTGATAAATGATGACAAATCAACATGATGCTGTCTGCGCAATCACTAAATTAAGAAAGGGTTCAGCATCGGCACCAAATGAAATAAATGGGGAAATGGTCAGATCCATGCCTGAATCAGAAATACCGTTTTTAAATGAATTACTAAACATAATTTTCTTTGGCCTATTTCCTGAAAAGCGCAAAGAGTCAATTGTCTTGCCATTACGTAGGAAGGGTGATCCCAACATAACTGAGAACTGTGGTAGCAGCCGACAGCAGGTTCATTGTCAACTACGCTAATGTGAAATGGGGTGCGCGTGAGGCGAGAGCATAGGTGTGGCGAGATCATCCCCCCCCCCCCCCTTGGATTAAGTTGTTTATCCTTTGCCAAGACTAACCTGCTGTAGGTGTTATTAGAGAGTATCGCCTGCCAGCCATAGCAGATCAATGATGATAGAGAATTATTATGGTTAGCCAGCCATAGCAAATTAGATGGACGATCCGTGTCTGTGTGCGCGGGAAGTCATGTGACTGGCTGACACAAAAACTGTACTGGAGACATTTAGAAGAAAGACTTCGATTTATATGGGGGCCCCGAGATTTGACAGTGGGAATGTGGGGGTGTGGCCCGAGTGCTCCCATTGGTTGGGGAGTGACTTTTCGAATGCGTCCGCGCGAAAGTTATACAAGTCCCTGCAGACCAGCGCCCAGGGAGGGCGCGGCAAAATACCTTCTAAGGACGACAGCCGCACCAAGAATTGCGTCATCCCAACTGCGCCAAGATTTACGTCATCTTTCATCCCTGCACAAAGAGGCACTTTAAGTTGAGAGAACAACGCGAATTTACCCTCACTTGTCCCAGGGTGAAGATACGAAGTTTGCAGTGCCCATCTCCCAGGGCGAAGATAGGAAGTATGCAGTGCCCGACTCCCAGGGCGAAGTTATGAGATTACTCAGCCGTCCTTACAGAAAGGATGCCGACGCTTTGAGAAAGAAAAGGCGGATGCCTTTGTGAAAGGAAACAGACGCTATGAGAAAGTATGCTATGCTTGTGAGAGAATACATATGCTACCTCCCCCCCGCCGCAATTTCTGCCAACGCCTCCAGAACCACTACGACAAAGATCCCGAGGGCAGGAGCCCTCGTGAGTGCTGATCGGCGTGTTTTCGAACCACGGTCAATACGCAGTAGGGCGCGTTCACGCGCAACGGCAGAAACGAACATGAGAGAACACGCTATCCACTTCAGAACAGATAAGTCAGTACATTGATCGGCTGGCGGGCCATTTCCTTAGATGATGATGGGTATAATTATTTTCTTCATGATTGTCAGTTGTACTAACCATTATTCATTCACGATTACTTTGGCATATAAATTAAAGTGAGTTGATATCTGAACTACGTCCTCACCATCTTTCTGTCTCGTTCACGTCAGATGGAAAGATTGTGTGAGGAAGTGTTGCAAGTGGACCGAGAGTTTTCCCCTAGATCTTTGCCCTTTCAATAAGGCATTTCAAGACGAGCAGGTCCAGCTTGTAACAACAGGTCTAAAGTATTCGGCTGTACTCAGCAGAAATATGGGGTTTGGACAATTGTTCAGGGTTTGCACTTGCAAGCAATGAAAAGCTGCCATTATCTACCGACAAAAGCTCCAAATTCCATTGTCTATGGATAATGTGGAATAGACCTCTTGTACATGTATCAATAGTATGCTTTGTTCCCTGAAGTATTGGATACATATATTGCAAATGGAAACTACATGATACCTACTCATCATACAAGATAATGCCGAATTCATGCAACCAACAAAATTGTGCAAATTACATCATGAAATTGCTGTACAAATAAAATGTTCCTCGTGTATGGAATAACAAGACCGTATCTAATGATAATTTTTTTTTAAGAACTGAAAGGGTGACTTGTCCAGGAGTACAGTCAATATTAGTCAATAGACCTGTGGAACAGTGAAAGGTATGTTCTACAGTTTAAAACATGCACAAAAGATAATTACTTATTTGCTCTAGACAGAAAACCATTTCGTGATGTGTAAGTAAAGTTTCGGACAGATTTTTATTTGCCGTAAGTATTGCTACAAAGATAATGCAGAAACTCTACATTTGTCCCACTTAGAGAAACAATTGAATGCAAATCTCTGTTGATTAGAGTTGCCAGCCATGATGCAGTACAAGAGCCAATCTGCAGCCTTTCCCCATGACTTGCATATCGCATGAGAGTTTGGACAATAACAGAAACATAAGTGTCAGACATGCCTGAGATGCAGCTTTTACTGTGCATGCAGTATTTCATTAGGCAAAAAAAAAAGTTATGGTTGAGGTAACATGGCTTAAAATAAGATCGGTCGGTCAGCCTTTCATTTTTATTTAAATAGAAGAGGTCAGATAGAACATTGATCAAACTTTCCTTGAAAAACATGAAATAATGGATTTTATGAGTGCTCACAGTGCAGGGAAGATGAACAGCACACAGTTCGTTGTTGATGTTTTTGAGGGCATAATCGAGAAAAAAAGGTAAGGATCGACAGAAAAAAATCTGGATCAGTCGGTGTACCTTAACTTTAGTTTGTCAGCCTATAGACTCAGCAGAGGCATTTCTGTCCTCCACCTCAAACATGCCTTCTAGGCAAAGCCTAGCTCTATGCAAGGCCTGAAAACAGCCAGAGCTGCTGGGTCCATGAAGAGGATGTGGTGGAGGTTAAATGTGGTCTGCCCTTTTCCAGTCGGGATAAGTGTTTTTGCCAAAAGACTTGGCAGAGGCATTTCTGTCCACCTCAAACATGCCTTCTAGGCAAAGCCTAGCTCTATGCAAGGCCTGGAATCGGCCAGACCCGCAGAGTCCGTGAAGAGCATGTGGTGGAGGTTAAATGTGGTCTGCCTTTTTCCAGTCCAGATAAGTGTTTTTGCCAAAAGACTTGGCAGAGGCAGTTCTGTCCACCTTAAACATGCCTTCTAGGCAAAGCCTAGCTCTATGCAAGGCCTGGAATCAGCCAGACCCGCAGAGTCCGTGAAGAGCATGTGGTGGAGGTGAAATGTGGTCTGCCCTTTTCCAGTCCGGATAAGTATTTTTGCCTAGAGACTCAGCGCAGGCATTTCTGTCCACCTCAAACATGCTTTCTAGGCAAAGCCTAGCTCTATGCAAGGCCTGCAATCAGCCAGACCCGCAGAGTCCGTGAAGAGCATGTGGTGGAGGTTAAATGTGGTCGGCCCTTTTCCAGTCCGGATAAGTGTTTTTGCCAAAAGACTTGGCAGAGGCATTTCTGTCCACCTCAAACATGCCTTCTAGGCAACGCCTAGCTCTATGCAAGGCCTGGAATCGGCCAGACCCGCAGAGTCCGTGAAGAGCATGTGGTGGACGTGAAATGTGGTCTGCCTTTTTCCAGTAGGGATCAGCGTTTTTGTGCGGCTTGCCAGCTGCAGCAAGTCTGCTCACAGGTGAGATTATCAATTCTAGGTAACACTTCTCTGGCAACTCAGTAACAGCTGTGAATGCTTCCTCAGCTGCCCATACAGGAACCAGTACCAAATCAGTTTATGGTGTCTTTGAAGACATGGCAACAACTAGAAAAAGTTGTTTCCAGTCACCCGACCAACTCTACATGTTGGCTGCCAACCCTACACTTTTTACCCCGCTGCTGGATGGATGGAGTTTTATGGCCTATCAGCCTTTGCATGCTTTGTATGGCCATTAAGCACGAAAATTACTAGAATATTTCAGAGTAAATGCAAATTCAATCACGATGTTTTCTATTCACCTCTTTCGAATCATTTCTACAATACGACGACCGTCTTTGAACTCAAAAAGAGAAACTCATCTTTTCTTAAGCCATGTTACCTGAAACAATTGGTTGTGTTTTGTCAAATGAATTCCATTACATTATAATCTTTCCCTGTGAATACTAAGCAGAAGAGCATGTGACATATAGTACTTTGCTGAATACCTATGGTTACATCTTCACTGCTTTGATATTAAAACTATTCATGTTCTCCAGAAAACAGTTAATTGCCACAATAACTCACTGAGTTTACCTTTTTACCCCCATTTGTGTCAATCCGTCACAAAAGGACATACTTGGAAAAATTCGTCGCATATGACTATCATTCCATGGTCAAGAGCGTATTTGCCTTGTCTAGAAAACTATTAAAAATAAAATCCGCGCTGTGGTCAGTGCTAATTAATAAGTGCTTCACTTAGCACTGCAAAGACACAGTGAAGTTCCAAATTATTGTACCTGTTTATGTAATCAAGTACAACATGCAGCTGTAATACACTTGCATGCATGTGTGATGTTGTGCATGTGTGGGAACGTGTGTGTTCATGCATGCCTGCATCATGGCTGTGCCAGAGCGACCTCTTTAGTTCAGAGGCGCTGCTGAGAATTTCCTGCCTGCCATGGTTTGGTGTAACCTGATACAGCCCTATCTCTTGCCCTAGATTTCAGCCGACGCTTTAAGCGTTTAGTATACATTATTTTTTCATTTTTGTGTGCGACAACAAAATAGACAAATCTACTTGGGATTATTACATAGACTGAAGTATACTCTTTCAAATGCTCTCAAATACAGTATATGCAGCATTGGTGATGAATCGCTGCATGCTACTTTTGTGTCATGAATTACAACTGTTTGCAGTTATGATATTTGACCTGAAGGGGAAAATTCATTAACTTTGACAACTTCTGCAGAAAACATTAATTTCTAGAGTAAAGCTACTTTGCGCAATGAAACTATCAATGAGTCATGCAGTGGAGTCACTCACCTAGCTATCAATTAGACTTCCTTGAAAACCATGATAATGTAATTTTCCAGGCTACTGTCCGGTATGCACACTGGAGGGGAGCAGCAACACAGGGAAACGTATCAATGATGTTGATATCTCAACATGAAACAGGGTTTCAAAACAACATCTCTGTACTCTGAGTAGGTTTAACTATTACAAGTATTCTGCAGGAACCAAATGTGGATAGATACAAAATTCAATTGGTTTCCTCTTTCACAGTGATTCCATGAATATTTAGAAGATCTGTAGCATAGTCCTTGCACAATTTCACAGGAATGCTGTCACGTTGTCTCTTTGATCTTTCTCCACACACTCTACACAGTGAATTGAGTCCTCAAAATGAATTGTCTGTGTGCTCCTCCCGCTCCATTGTTCATAAACACGCCTGCAGAGGTGCACTCACTCGGCATCATCACACTGTTACGTACAGAATTTCATAATGTTTTAAAGCACAGTAATCTTAATGAATTTCTGTACTTAGATATATATCTGAATGAATGTGGTTAGTTGGCCTCAGTAGACTGAATGGAAACTGATCATAACTGGTTATGAGTAGAAATCTGCATAGCTGCATGCATGGACAGCTTGGCTGATTGATAATTAGGCAAAAGTGTGAATCTTGCTTATAAATGCTTGCTGGAGTGACTTGTTTTCAGCAAATTATTGTAAACTTTTGAAATGGCTGCATTGAGCTGTATTTGTGTCATTCTGCATTTAGTTGTTGTATCAGCAATATGTTTGTGATGGACTGGATTCTAGGGTGAAAGCTGGTGGCGAAAGAGCAGCAGAACTCAGTGACATCAACTCGAAGGGTGTTTGAGGACGTCACGATTTTTACCGAATTTGAAGAAAGAGAGAGACATTGAGACTGGTGATGGAGGAATAGTTTCATTATGAAAGTGCAGGGCAACTCTCTGTCTGGATTGAATGGAGAGTGAATAGCCACGGTGAGAAGATGATGATAGCCGTCCGACCACCAGATCGACGCCTGCATCACATGGAGTGGTGAATAGCCACGATAAGAAGATAATAGCCGTCTGACCACCGGATCAATGCCTGCATTACAAAGAGTGGTGAATAGCCCCGGTGAGAAGACAATGATAGCCGTCCGACCACCAGATCGACGCCTGCATAACATGGAGTGGTGAACAACCACGGTGAGAAGACAATGATAGCCGTCCGACCACCAGATCGATGCCTGCATCACATGGAGTGTCATTGAGGGCGGAAGAGGACGACGGGATGGGTCTGAACGGGGGGGACTCATGGAAGCAGTGATGACTGCTGTGAATGGAGTGCAATAAAGGAACTGAAGCTGGACTGCGTTGATAAGGTGAAGACGTTCCTTTTTATCTTCCCCTTGTTCTGGAATTGACAATTGAAACAGAGACGGACTCTATCCCCTGTGCGCTTGTGTTGTTCGTCTTGTCCGGCCGAGTTTGTCTGAGGGCGGATAGAATTGCCATAGATTAGGATTATTTGAACCACAAGTCTGCGAGGTCTGATTTATGTTTTTGACTTTATTCTTTTGAATAATTAAATCTTGATCTTGGTATTCACTGTTTTTCCTTTGCCTGAGTGGCGAAAGCGAGGCTGTTGTCTTCTCCCTCGTCTAGGCTTTTGCCGGCAATTTGAAACAAAAACGGTTGTGACATATGGTGACCCTGACGTGATAGACGTTGTTAACAAGGAATAAACTAGAGATACTGAATAGGGCGGGAGGACGGGTAGTTAAATAGCGAACGCTGACTGTCACAATAACACAAATTCACATGACTGAATAATGACTCAGTTTTTGAGGTAAAACTTGAACCGAAAATTTCACAATTTTCAAAATTCTGACATCAAAAGTAAGCATGAAACGTCAAAGTAGTCACCAGATGTCACAACCGTTTTTCTGGACCTGTTTGAGAGCTCTCTGAGTCCCCACTCTGGCTCTCAGGCCCACCCCAACCTCCACCACCAGCACCAGCAGCAGCAGCACCAGCAACAGCATCCTCATCACAACCCCCACCACCAGCCCCCCCCCCCCTGCCTACAACCGCTCATCCTCCTTCCACCATGGAACCTTTGTGCCCCAATCCCACTACCTGGCGATGAGTCACCAGAGCAGCTACACTGTCCCCGCCCAGCAGCACTTCCACCACGCATGGCAGGACTCCACAGCCACAGGGCGTTACTCAGCGCCAGATCCCTGGGCAGTCGGCGGTGGCTTGCTGTCTCCTAAGTTGGTGACCTCCCCTAACTCCCCACACATGCCTATCTCCCCCCAGTCAGTTGGCCGGCCCCAGCAGGTGCAGCAGTTCAATGCAGATGCAGAGACTTTGCCCTCTGACCCCAGATACAACCTTTACTTTCACCTGTGCGGACTCTTCCCCCCGGCCAAGGTGCGCATGATCATGATCCAGCACCCCAATTAGACAAATGCTCAAGAACGTTGCCCATACATCATTGGTCTGAAGTGAAAGCTAGTATTTGAGGTGGCAGAGCTCAGACTGGAGGTTGGTAAGATGCTGATGTTTCTTGCCATCAGCTTGGAGACTGTCAGCAACACTGAACATGGACGATAAGGCTTGTTGATGGAAGTCTCTTCTCTGCCATTTCAGAGCTTGCCTAAGTTCTGAAGTGACACTGTTATTGATTCACATGGATCTTTTTATATATATTTGTTTTGGTAATGACATATTTGGATTCTCCCTCACATGGTCCATTCCTTATTGTGGTGTGAGGGTTTGCGTGTCTCGGTAACCCTAAGAGCTATGATAGCGGGAGTGTAAACTCCTGGCAGGCTTCCCAAGCTGGACAGGTCGAAGGGTAGAGGCCATACGAATGTGGACCACCTCTCCCCGAGGCTAGGGGTTTACTTAGGACCAACAACCCTAACTGCTAAAATGGAGTGTTACAGATACATCGACGACAGTTCAACGATCACGCAGCTTGGGAGAGGACGGGACCTCATCACAGAGGACTATGACGCGTTGCAGTGAAAGCCCACGGGAAGCTGCAAGGCCTACGCCCCTTCTGACACCCAAGAGGATCACCAAGTTTGCCACCTGGAACGTCCGCACCATGTATGAGACGGGAAAAGCAGCGCAGGTGGCAAAGGAGATGGAGAGATACAACATTTCGCTGCTTGGACTGTGTTTGCGAGGATCTGGGAGAAGGAGGAGATTCCAGTAGATTGGCGAGAAGGCCTCATAGTGAAGCTGCCCAAAAAAGGAGACCTGAGGGATTGTAACAACTACAGAGGGATTATGCTGCTATCCGTGCCTGGTAAAGTGCTGAACAGAATCCTGCTGGAGAGAAGGAAGGCGGCAGTGGACAGTCAGCATCGAGACCAGCAAGCAGGTTTTCGCCAGGACAGATCCTGTACAGACCACATCGCCACCCTTCGCATGATTGTGGAACAGTCGTTAGAGTAGAACTCGTCCCTCTACATCAGTTTCATAGACCATGAGAAGGCCTTCGACAGCCTGGACCGAGAGACTCTGTGGAAACTGCCGAGACATTACGGTGTGCCAGAGAAACTCATCACGCTGATCCAGAACACCTACAAGGACATGGCATGCAGAGTGATTCACATGGTGGCAGGCTGTCGGACAGCTTCACAGTAAAGACCGGCGTCAGACAGGGGTGTTTGCTGTCACCTTTTCTGTTTCTGCTTGCCATCGATTGGATAATGAAGTCCACCACCGAAGGAGCAAGAAACGGGATACAGTGGACCCTCTGGACGCAGTTGGAGGACTTAGACTTTGCGGATGACTTGGCACTTCTCTCCCACCAACACACCCAGATGCAGGAGAAGACGACACGCCGAGCAGAAGCCTCAGCAAAGGTAGGCATCCAAATCAACAAGAAGAAGACCCAGCTGATGAAGATGAACACGACAAATGACAACCCTTTTATCCTGGACGGACAACCTCTTGAGGAAGTAGACTAGTTCGTCTACCTCGGTCTACCTCACCTTAAAACTCCACTGCGCAGGCTCAAACGACACGTGCTTGACTCCGGCCATATCTTCACCTGCGGCCGCTGTGGTCGGGCTTACAGGTCCCGCATCGGCCTCTACAGCCACCAACATGTCTGAGGTGGACGTGAATGGCAGCATTGTCTCTTCTTTGTTCGCGAAGCAACGCCATAGATAGATGTTTAGGGTGTGCATTCTTTCTTATGGGTGTGAATGTGTGTGTGTGTGTGTGTGTGTGTGTGTGTGTGCGCCTTGAGTCGCCTAAGTGGTGAGATATGTGCGCATGATTAATGATCGTATTATTATTATTATTATTATTATTATTATTATTATTATTATTATTATTATTATTATTATTATTATTATTATTACAAAACTATGGCCTCGCTATGAGACCTCAAAACAGCTGGAAGTGCTGTTCGCCAATGGAGAAGAGATATCGCATGTACAGGTGGCGGAAGCACTGAGTTATGAAGGTCTGCATTATACCTCGAAGCAAATCGAAGGTAGAAGAAAAGTCATCAGTAAGTACATTTCAATAAGTACAATAATTACAACCCCCTCTTTAGATACCTGCCAGGGGAAAAGGACGACCCCGAGTCTTTTACGGACCATGAGTGTGAAATCTTACTGAAGACGCGAGGCTGTGTCCACCCTCAAGCCATCGCGGGACTAAGTCCATTTTGGAAAGAGGTTTTTAGCCATTAAAATGAGATTTTAACAAAATTTGATCAACCATCAACAGCAGAACAAATTCTCTCTCACTCTTTGTGGAACAATCCATCTATGAAAGATAAATACTTGTTCAACCGTGCGTGGTACAACGCCGGCATAAAGTCAGTCAGAGATATCGCCAATGTGAAAGGTCAACCAAAATTTTTTTTCTGAAATAATGTCGCAGTACCAGATTAATGGCAATTTTTATTATACAACATAATAGTGCATAATATTCCGGGGAGATGGAAAGATATCCTCGCATGTAACTGTAATCAATCTATGCTAGATATTCCCAGTTCTCCTCCAATTAAAGAAATATTAGAAACCAAAGCAAAGAAAGGCATTACTTTTTTCTATGACACTCTAACAAAAACAATGCACTACCTGCAGGACATGAAAAATGGTCAAGATACCTGTCCGACTACAATCTTCCATGGAAGAAGTATCACACATTAAATAAATGGGCTAACCCAGACACGCGAACAAGATCATTTCAGTTCAAGCTCTTGCACAGAATCCTACCAACTAATGTATTTCTGAAAGCAATAAGACTAACAAACGACGACAGATGCAGCATGTGTAGAAATGAACGAGAGACACTGGAACATGTTTTTCTCCTTTGTCCATTTACCAGGATTCTCTGGGACAATATTGAATTGTATATGTCTCAAAAACTAGACCATGCTGTCAAATTCACCACTTCCGAAAAACTATTTGGAGCTTTGCAGGAAAGTAAAGCAGTAAATCACATATTAACCCTAACTAGAAAACATATTTATTATTGTAAGCAGAAAGATGAAAAACAAAATATTCACGATTTGACCAGATACATAATACAGGTAATTCAAATAGAAAAATATAGCGCAAAAATCAGCCAGACCCTTGAAAAGTTTAAGACAAAATGGAACAATTTTATATAATGAATTAATATACTGTACATTACATTGACTTTTATTAGAAACGCAACTCGACACAATTCGGCGCTGTGAAATCCCCATCACTCCATCTCGTCCAGCATTCCTAACATTCCTTCTTCACCATCTGATGCCCTTGCATTTATAAATTTCGCATACCTTTCACACACATGCCTTCCCTGTCTATCTTTCTCTCTCTCTCTCTCTCTCTCTCTCTCTCTCTCAACAACTTATATCTCCTTCTATTTCGTAGTTTTTTCGCTAGAAGGAGATAAACCCCAAAGCCCACACCACCTTTTTTTCTCCCCAATTGTTTGTTTGAACCGATGATTGATGATGATGATCGATGATGATGATGAAGATGATGATTGATGGTGATAATAAAAACTGCAATGTGTACCTTACCTTATTCCCCCCCCCCCAATATCTTGTTTGATCTGATGATTGATGATGATGATTGATGATGATGATGATGAAGATGATGATTGATGTTGATAATGAAAACTGCAATGTGTACCTTACCTTTTTTCCCCCAACTGTTTGAACTAATGATTTATGATAATGATGATTGATGTTGTTTAGTGAAAACTGCAATGTGTACCTTACCTTTTTTTCTCTCTCTCCTCTGTTTCTTTTGTTTTTTGTAAATAAACCTTAAAAAAAAAAAAAAAAAAAACAACTATGGCCTCGATATGAGACCTCAAAACAGCTGGAAGTGCTGTTCGCCAATAGAGAAGAGATATCGCATGTACAGGTGGCTGAAGCACTGAGTTATGAAGGTCTGCATTATACCTCGAAGCAAATTGAAGGTAGAAGAAAAGTCCTCAGTAAGTACATTTCAATAAATACAATAATTACAACCCCTCTTTAGATACCTGCCAGGGGAAAAGGACGACCCCGAGTGTTCAATCAAGCACGGGTAAACGGCGGGAGTAACTATGACTCTCATTGTCAGTCGCGTCCTCGTCGCGAGAGTTGGAAACATCAGTATTGATGGCTAAGAACTGACAACCAGGTAGGAGTGCATTGTGTTCCACACAGTTACTACCTAACAAGCAGAAAGATCAGCTACGATGACTGTGGTGGTGTTTTGATTGCGCGTGGGCTCCCATCTGTGATACATGTGGATTGCTCTGATCAGCTACAGCGCCAAACGATAATTGCCTCTGATCTCAAAGCTGCGAGTTGTTCTGACTTGCTGCCGGAAGGCGGAGAAAATAGTAGTAAATTTGAGTAAGCAAAGACAGTCGCGAGTGACTCTGACATCAGTGTCAAAAGTCCGCAAGACTCCAAAAGTCAATCTTTAAGGTAAAATTTTAACACTGTATAAAAGAACATATTTTAAATAGGCTCGGAATTGCTATACACGTCCACACTTTCAATAGCAATATCGGTGCAAAACAGCTCTCATAAGATTCAGATACGACAGTCACGTGTACTCTTGTTAAGGCCACCAAAACTCGTGGTGACCGACTTTACAAGTCCTCTTGTTTGGAAGAATAGCTTGTTTTCATCCTCTTGTCATCTAATTAATGTTTTTGTTCCCCCTCGTTTGCTTGCAAAGACGCGTGCGCGCCAAAATCGGGTATAGATAACTTGACCATCAGGTTCTATGCGGACCGACTGTTCATAAAGTGAACAGGAAAACATATAAAGCAATCGAAAGTATAGTCTGAGTAACATACTTCTTTTAAAAGCAAGAAGACCAAGACTCCAATTTCAGAAATTTTAATATTGGTCACATAAACAAATACCAAAGGTGCAATTGGTGTCAAACTCGGGTGGTTTGAAGCATTGAGGTCCCGCTGGTGACCCACATAGACCCCCAGATTTCGTTGGTAATACTACGTGCAGGTCGACACAATCCTCCAGAGGTAATACGATCTGAAAAGCTGTGGTTGAGGTGCCACGTGAAAATACATCACTTCTGTGATATAGCTCTGGAACAGGTCAGATAACCAAGGTCAAACTCGAGAAAAGGTACACCTGCATAGGATCAGTACAATCGCGAGGTAAACAACCTGGGCATAAGCTTCAGAGTGCAAATAGTACAACAGAAGGGAAATAGCTAGGATTACATAGACAACAATACCATAAAAACAATAGGTTCTAGTAAGAATCCTTAAAAGTACAACCAATTCTATTGGACTGTATATAGTCAACAAAGTCTTGTCTGACTAAGAGTGGGAACTACCCATATCAAGTCTCAATAATTAGTGACCTAGGACAAAAGACCCATCACAATGGCAACACAAACACAAGGGGTTATACATGCCAGGGAAAAGGGATGGTACATTGCAGAGGATGGGAGGGGAAGGGGTTGGCACGACAATGAAAATGGAGAAGGGATTGGGCTAGGAAGAGTGAATGATCTATTCCAGCTCGGGCACTTAAGCATCTATGACGATGCATTTGTAATGGACGAAGTGTGGAAGTGCAGACCAGTGGAAGACTTTACCATCATAGTAATCCCCATAGAAGGACCAATTGTCTGCCAGTTGTGCGAGGCAACATTCACCAGACTAGATGCATTGATAATGCACACAAAAGGTAAACATCAATCTCACTTGAGATATACATGCCGCATGTGTCATATGACCAAGAACAAACTAAGCTCAGCAAGAGCACATACAAGAATATGTAAGGGCCCTAAGCCCAGTCATCCACAAGCAGACAATGAGCTGATTGCCCTGCAAAGTTCCCCTCAGCATGTGGGCTGGGACAGCATATACGGCACAAGCACCCAATGCTGGCCAACCAAAGACGCATTGACCAAAGCCTGAATACCATTAGACGAAAAAGGAAAGAAAGAGGAGGTGAAACATCGATGAAACGACAGTAAAGGTTACGAGCCTGATCAGCCATGAAATAAATACTCATTCTAGTCAAATAAAACATGTGCTGACGAACCACAGAGTAGTGACAAAACTGTGGCCTCGACATGAGACTACAATATTGCTTGAGATACTATTGGAGAAGGGAGTTGAGACTCCCAACATGCAGGTTGCTGAGGCCCTTAAGGCTAAAGGTCTGGAATACTCGGCCAAACAGGTCAAAAGTAGAAAGAGTCCTCAAGAGATATATTGATGTAACTTCAAATTCTCCCACTGAGTCCAGCCTCGGGAAGAGGACGACCCAGAGGTGCCAGGAGCCACCAGTCCAAGAACAAACCTCCATCAGGTCTTCGGACCGCCTGGTGACAAAGAGGTCATCGGATGAAGTGCACCACAACGGCGAAAAGAGCTTAAAACTCTTTGACCTGCTAGTGAGAGCGGAAAATGGGGAGGAGGTAGGTGAGGAACTGGCTGAGGCGATACTGGACCTCAAAGAGGCATGGAAGTTAGAAGACAGTGGCCACCATACCGCCACAAAGGACAATAGAGACAATAGAAAAAAGTACAAATCTAAAAAGGCTATTAAGAAGAGACAAGACTATAGGGACATTCAAGAGCTATGGAAAAGGAACAAAAGGGGGGCAACCAGGAGAATATTGGACAAAGAAAATGCAAAGGAATGTGAGATACTCATAGATACAGCTGAAGCTGCATACAAACATATCTTTGAGACAGCAAGCAAAGAAGTAGACATCACCCAATTTCCTAGTCCAGACAAGACACTAGATGAGGACCAACAACTGGCCCTACTTGGACCCATTGATCACAGAAGAAGAAGTTACTGGGGCGATTAAGACAACAGACACAAACACAGCCAAACGTCCTGACGGCATCACTATGGAATCCATTCAGACAAGAAAATGGTCAGCGGAAGCATTAACAATAATATATGGCTGCACACAGGCAAAATTCCACACGAAGTGAAAAGAGCTAGAACAATTCTTCTACCAAAGGTACAGGACAGGGAGAAACTGAACGAGATGGGTAACTGGAGACCTCTCACAATTGGCAGCTGCTTGATAAGGTTATACATGTACTGTGATTATTGTGGGGGTTCCTCGGGGGTTGGGTTTTATTTTCATTGTTTGTTGTGTAATTAAAATTGTGTTTTGCATTTATTCTTCCCTCAGTGTCATTTATTGATTTGTTGTTTGTTTCTATTGTTTATTAGTGTTCCCAGGGGTGTGGCAATTGAGGTTTTGTATGAAAACCTCTCCAGGTTAATTAAAGAGTTTGTCATCTTCTCTTAAACAAGCTTGCGACTATGGCAAGTAATTAAATATTTATTAAAATTAACCCAGGATATAAAATATACACCTCGACAGTAGTATTCACATTCTCTCGAGTCTACCGTCCAGTCGTTTAAATAACGCATACAACGAGCAACAAGCTACCGAGGTGTAAGTTCTCGAGTGAAATAAACACTACGAGAAAGTGATAGCTAGTGAAAGCATTAGTAACACTAATCTAATAATACAAGGTTCGTATTACGAATCCTTCAATCAACAACCAATTTATTGGCTTGTGAACGGTCAACAATATCATTGTCTCAGGCGCGTCCACGTCGCGAGAGTCGGCAACATCCGTATACATTGATATTTATATTGTATGCATACGGATGGCTGAGACCAGACAACCCCCTATCCCCACATCCCGGGAAGGAGTGCAGAAAACTATAATTTGGCACTCCTTTACATCGAATATATTATAAAGTGAGAAGCCTGCATCGAATACAATAGAGGCTTGGAGGATCCTATACGACCAATATCTTGATAAATAAACAGGGTCAGTACAGACCTTTCTTGGTCCTTAAGACTATCCTGCTCTTTCACAAGGTCGGCCATAGTGCGATTAAGCGCCAAAAGGCGAAGACAGTTGCGAGTTGCTCTGACTCCAAGGTTATAGAGTCCCGCGAGACTCCAAAGGTCAGTTTTAAGGATCTTTTAAAAGTGTACAAAAGACACCATAATAACATAATAACATTTTAATAAGTTTGTCATATAATAGTTCTCCAAGGTCTAGCTCGACAAAGGGTACCTCGATCTCTTGCTCGCTGTTCAGAGTGCTGCTGAACCTGATAAGCAATAACTACATTGTAATCATAATCAAGTTTTTAGTAAACGCAAATCAAGCCATGTTCAGTACCATTGAAAAGCTCTCCAATGGGGAGTTTTTGATATCTTCGTCTGTGCATGCTTTCTTTTCATGTGCATGACAATTTGCAGGTTTCCCAGTTACCTGTCAGCTTTGGTCCCCGTGGTTTACCTGCCCCAATTGTGCTTGCCTGCAATTAGGGATGAGAAACCCTTAGGTGTGGGTATGAAACCCTGCAGTAAAAGAAAGGTCCAGAG
>JAWQFJ010007930.1:2500-18856 GCA_034096865.1 Theodoxus fluviatilis | reverse complement strand
CTATTGAGAAAGTGGCCAGGTGGAGGGCAGATGTTAGAGTGGCTCTGCAGGCACTAATGAGGATAGGGAGGGCAGGTGTTAGAGGGGCTCTGCAGCACAAATGAGAAGGGCATAGAGAGAGAGGTGTTAGAGTGGCTCTGCAGCACTATTGAGAAGTGGGCCACGTGGAGAGGCATAAGTGCTCTGTGGAGCACCTCATTGTTAAAACGGAGGTGGACAGAAGTGCCAAGTGTCCGAGTTGCCTCGCAGCACTATTGAGAAGTGGCCAGGTGGAGGGCAGAGTGGCTCTGCAGCACTATTGAGAAGTGGCCAGGTGGAGGGCAGGTGTTAGAGTGGCTCTGCAGCACTATTGAGAAGTGGCCAGGTGGAGGGCAGGTGTTACAATAACACGAGAGTGTAGCAGCCTCACTCAATTTCATGAAAAATACACAGCACTATTGCGAAGTGCCATCGTGGGGGTTCAAGCGTTGGTGTAATAGAGTGTGAGCCTACTAAAAAGGAATTTAGAATAAGATGAAAGTATCTAGGATGACTGCATAAGAAGAGAGAGAGAGAGACTGAGACAAAAACAAAGAGAGAGAGAGAGAGAGAGAGAGAAAGAGAGAATGAAAAAGAGCAAGAGAGAGATAGACAGACAGACATAGAAAGAGAGAGAGAGAGAGAGAGAGAGAGAGAGAGAGAATACGGCGGCGAGAGAGAGAGCAAGCGAGCGAGAGAGAGACACACACAGAGAGAGAGAAGAGAGAGAGAGAGAGAGAGAGAGAGAGAGAGAGAGAGACAGCGACAGAAAGACAGAGACACAAAGAGATTATTGGCGATTCACAGGTTACACAAAACATTAAGGTAACCTGTAACACACTGCTCCTGTGTGAGGGAGAAACCATCAAATGTACCTTAGCCTCAGAACAATCATTTCACCTGTAGCCCCTTTTCCGAAATACTCCCTTTTGTCTTCAGAGTTATGCAACATTCGTTCTTGTCACAATTTCCGCAGCCACTGAGTTGAGTCTACGTCACTTACACAAGCTGATGTTGCAGGAACCGAAAGTCCAGGAACTCTTCGAACTGACGCAGTCAAAAGTGACCTGGTGACGTCACACATCAGCGATGACGGGGCCTCTACTTCCGTCTCCGTATCCTCTTCGAGTGGAGGACGAGACCAGCTGGAGTCAGGCAAGGAGGACGCCATGCATCCTTGCACTTCATAACTGACACAGTGGGAGGGCAGGTGTAGGTTCTAGTCGTCCTGCTTGCCTGACTGGTGGTCCGTCGCTCTCTTTGTGAAGCCAGGTTGCCGCATGCGACTATTGAAAGTGGGCTAGGTTGAGGGCATCGTGTCTAAAGTGGCTCTGCAGTCCCACTTCTTGAGACAGTGGCCAGGTTGGGGGCAGGGTCTAGAGTCGGCTCTGCAGCACTACTTGGAGAACTGGCCTAGCGTGGAGGGCAGGTGTCTACGACACTTTCCTCCCATCGTGGCTCTGAGCACTATTAGAAGTGGCCAGGTGGAGGCGGCAGGTTGTTAGAGTGGCTCCGCAGCACTATGAGAAGTGGCCAGGTGGAGGGCAGTGTTGAGTGGTCTGCAGCCCCTCTACCCTTCGAGACTCGTGCCCCCTCATCCCCTCGTTGGGGGCAGAGTGGCTCTGCAGTGCAGACTAGTTGACCGGACAACGTCGGCCAGTGTGGACGGGCTCACGTCGTGGGGCCTACCCTCCTTCCTCGCGTCCTCACTACTCTCGCGACCGTCCTCTCCTCCTGCTCCTGGTCCTCTTCTCGCTGGTGGGCTGCTCTCCTTCTCCGCTCCCTGTCCTCCGCTCACTTCCCCCCCCCTCCCCCCCCCCTGTCCCCTCCCGCCTCCTGCCTCACTCCTCCATGCGGGCACGCCTGACTCTCGCTCTGCAGCCTCCTGCGCGTGCCATCCTCGCTTCTCCTCGCTCCTACCTCCTCGGCTCTGCTACCTCCTCCCTCCTCCTCCTCCTCGCTCCATGGCCTCCCTCCTGCCTAACTTTCGCCTGTGCTCTTTTCCTCCTGCTTGTTTTCCTCTTACCACTCGGCCTTTTCCTCCTCCTTCTCTTTACCCAACCCTTTTTCTAACTCTTCCGCTCCTCTTCGATTGATCGCGTCCGGTCTCTTCACCCTCGCACTAACCTCCTCCTCCGTGTCCATATTGCCTCGCAGGCTGATGCTTGCAGGCTGTGCCACTCGGTACCCCTGCTCCTCCTCCTCATTCCGCATTTTCTTCTTCTTCTCAGGCTTAGTTATTGCTTGGCCACTCCTCCTGCTGCTCCTCCTCCTCCCACCCTGAGTTGAGTTCGCTAATGTGCATGATTGTCCGCAACACCCCCAGGTTCGTGCCTCTACTGAGTATACTACCTCCTTTCCATTCTGCTCAAAGCAAGTACAAGCACTCACTCTTTTCTCAGCTACCTATTCCTACCTCTTTGTCTCATTGCTTTTTCCTTTTCTCCTTCCCTCCTCCTCTCCTCTTCCCTATCCTCCTAGCCTCCTCCTCCTCCTCCTCCTAACGCGTACAAACTATTCCTCCTCCACCCATTGTTACCTCCTCCTCTCTATAGCATCGGGCTACCTGAACTAGTCGAAGATTACTATGGATGTTGCAGCTCTCGTTGCGCTAAACCTTAGATATGTTCTCTTTCTTTCTTCAGACTCCTTTTTGTCCTGAACCTTTCCGGAGTCACTGCGAACAATCACCCCTGTCCCCTCCTTCCCTTGGACTCCTTTCTCTCCTCTGGTCATCCTCGCTGCTTCCTTAATCTCGAAATAAATGAAAGGTTAGTGCACTTATGGGACAACTCTTTCTGGCTTGTTATTCTCAGGCTGTGCTGAATGGCATTAGTGTGCATCTTCCCGTGCATTTCCTGCTATCTCATTTCATATACATCCTCGGTTATCACTGCTATAGTATTACTATTTCACTCACAACTTCCATCTCCTAAGTGTTCTCCCTTCCCTCCGTCACTTACTATCCCCCTAATTTAATTCAGACAGCCTAATAAAACCGTCCCCTCCACCCCTACCCTCTACAGTGTCGGCCAAGTCCAAATTTGCCGCCTTAATTAATGTCTTGTAGCTTTCTGGTTCTGGCCAGCTTGTCCGCCTCACCCCTACATTGACAGAGTCCATGAAAACTGGGAAAAGTGCGCCAAATTCGTAACGGCATCTCAACCTCCCTCTTATTTACTTCCCCTTTTGTCCTCCCTGTAAGGATTTTCTCAACATGTGGTCCCTTATACCTCTTGCGGGGGGGGGGGAAAGTCTCGCTCTTCTCCTCCTCGGCTCCTCCTATCTCTTAGCAGCCTCCTCCTCCTCCCTCACACTACATATTCCTGTCCCTACTCTGATGCCTCCTCTGCAGTTCCCACAACGCTGTCCTTGCAATATGGATGTCAATGCTCCTGCCTACTCGCCTTGCTCCGACGGCGATCCATCGCATACCTCAGCTCCTCCTAATCTCCGACTGCATTGACTGCTTATCAACCTTTGAAAACTTTTTCACGACAGTTTGACCTTTTAGCAGCTCAATGTGTGATGCTTCCTGCGGAAGTATCTTTAACAGCTCCTTCACGTAATCCGTCATTCTCTGTACCCGTAGACAGTATCCTGCTCCTCCTGCATGCACCTGCTATGCCATACTACCTTCTCTTCTCATGCTGCTTCATTTGCTCGTCCCCTCGAACGCCTCCTCCTCGTCCTCTCAGGAGTTTCTACACTGCTCCACCTCGTTCCGTGCTCTGCCCTCCCTGTCCTGTTCTCGACCTCTTTTACTCTTCTCTCTTTTCCTCAAATACTCAACTAACGAGTAACTTTCTCGCTTGCCCCCTTTTCACAACTTACAGCAACAATCTGAGTGTTATTATTTTCATTCTCGTACTCCCTTTCTCTCAACTCCTCCTGGTTGTTCATCTTGACCTCCTCCTCCTCCTCCTCTCGTCACCTCCCTGCCTTCCTACTACTCCTCCTCCTCCTCCTCCCTCTCTACTCCTACACCTAGAAATTTCATGTGGTAGTGCATGCCGACATCACACTAACTTATGTCGCCTTCCTTGCCTTACATCCTCTTTTCAATTTTCGCCTCCCTGCCCTCTAGCAACGCCAATCCCGTTGCCACCGTGACAACACCGTCCCTGCCACCTGCAACACTGTCCCCTGCCCACCTGCAACACTGCCTCTCCCTCATCCGCCACCTGCATACCACTCGGTCCCTTTGCCACCTGCAATGCCATCCCTTGCCACCTGGGCAACACCCGTCCCTCCTCCTCCTCCCCTCCTCCTCTCCTTCTCCTCCTCTCCTCCTCCTCCTCCTTCTCCTCTTCCTGCTCCTCCTCCTCCTTCTGCCTCCTGGTCCGTCAACTCCTCCCATCCCCTCCTCCTCCTCCTCCTGGGCCTCCTCCTCCTCCTTCTGCCTCCTACCCTCCTTCTCATGCACCCCCATGCCATCTTCCCGCCTCCTTCGTCCTTCCTCCTTTCTACTCTTCCATCCTCTTCGCTTGACTTTGCCTCCTCCATCTTTCTCTACCCTCTCCTTCCCCTCCTGCTCCTTCCACCTCCTCCTCCTCCTCCCTCCCTCCTCCCTGCAACTCCTACCATCCCTCCTCAACTACGAAAAACACACACTCCTCAAATACCTCGCATTTTCGCCTTACTTCTCGGCTTAATTCTTCTTTCCACACTGTCGCCTCTCTGCTGCTGCTCCCATTCTTCGACCCATCCTCCTGCCCACCTCTTTCGTCCTCCTCAACTCCACCCATCCCTCACTCCTCCGGTCCCCCGCCTCCTCCTCTCCTCCTCCACCTCTCCAAACCCAACGTCCTCTGCTACCCCTCTGCTACCACCATCCCCTTTGCCACCTTGCACACCAATCCCTGCCACTCCTTCGCAACCATCCTACATCATCCCTCGCCCTCCACTCCCTGCCATCCTACACACATCCCCTCCTCGCCACCTCTGCACTGCCATGCCCATCCCTCTGCCACTCTCCATTGCCACACCATCCCTGACCACCTGCAACACCGTCTCCCTCCGCCACCTCCCTCTCCTTGCAAGTCACCATCGCTTTTTGAACGCATGGACTCCACCAAATTGGTGTCACGCAATATGTTACAGAGCCTACCATGTCTTTCGCTGGGTCACCGCCAACCTGTCACAACCGTCTTGGGGTTGCTTGATGTTATCATGCACACCCATCACCCGTTATATTTCACTCTCAGATTCAGACAAGAAAAATGCACACCATAGCAGATTGTCCATCACGAAATAGAAAAAAAACAAGTTTACACTTTCATATTATTATACAAACATCTATGCAATCTTGTGTAGTTCAACTTACATGCCTCACCTGCAACACCATTCGCGCGCATATCTACTCATGCCGGCGACACTACCATCTGTGCCACCCTGCCACACATCCAAAAACATGATCCTTTGCAGTTCAATTAATGCTCTGGCGATTTTCAATCGCCACACTTGCAACACCATCCCTGCCACCTGCAATGCCATCTCCACCAAACAGTACAAATCTCTGCCGCGACCTTTCGCAAAACATACGCCTCTCCTAAGCCACCTGCAACACCAACAATACAGCCCATCAAATGCTCCTGGCAGCTATCAATGCACGCCCTACAACCATCCCTGCCCCAAAACACTGCAGATTGCCATCCCTGCCACCTCCAACAAACTCTACCGTCCCGTGCGATTTCAATCGTGACCCCCCTATGCAACACCGTCCCTGCCCCACCAACATGACAACACAGACCATCTGTGCCACGTGCAACACCATCCCTGCCCGGACAAGACCGACCCACCATGCAACACCATCTCCCTAAACAAACACTCCACAAACCCCACAGGGCATTGCCAGACCGTCTCCTCCATTTCCTTCCCTGCCCCCTGCAATGCCATCCCTCCAAGCTTCAGAACACGTGCAACACTAAGAATCCAACTGCAAACATGTCTTCACCCTGGTGGTGAGAACCTCCTGCCGAGACTCCTTCCCAACACAAGTAGCTCCCTTGCCAGCTCCACCTGCAGATTGTCGCACACACTCCTGCCACCTAACGTCTAATCACCATTCGTCCATCTTGCCCAATCCCACGTTCATCCGTCGCAGTCTTATTGCATCCGTCCCCTTGCCCCCACCCTCCTCCTGATGCAGTGCGTCACGGTCTCTGTTGACCTGACAGCGGTGCTGCTATCCTTCTTACTAGTCCCTTCGTCTTCTTCCCCCTCTTCTCTTGACCTGAAACTTCTCTTCTCTTCACTCGTCTTCTGGCAACTTCCTCACTTCTCTACTTCACCTGCATACAGGCGTCGTTATGCCGTACCCTGTGAGCGTGCTGCATCCTTCTCCATACTGCCAGTTCTCTTCCCTTTGCCTTTTTTTTCTGTTTTCCTCCTGCACACCACCGTCCCTCTCTTGCCATCTCGTCTTCTGCAATTGCATCCCTCCTTCTTCAATCGGCTTCTTAATCGTCTTCATTCTTCACGGATATAGGAGCCGACGCTCGGTATGGTAAGCCATGCGGTGCTATGCATCATATCCTTCTTCCGTCTCCTCGCCACCTGCAATCTGTCCATCCCTCTGCAATCTTCGCCACGCGTTTTGCATGCCATTCCTCCTTCTTTGCCTTCACCCGTCTTCTTCAGTGCAGTCATGTTCCAATCCCCTGTTCTTCACGGATCACCAGTGGCGTACGGTCCAACTGGTGGCCTGACGAGCTCGCTGAATACCTCGCTTCTTTCCGTGCCTCTTGCCCCTCTGACTTCCTCGTCAATCATCCACATACCTTCGTCTTCTCCTCTTCTTCTTATTCAATCATCTTCTCTCTTCTTACCTGCAAACTGCACATCATCTTTCTTGGCCCCTTTGGTCCGACCTACGTCCTCCTGCATGCCTATCTGGCGGGGCTCTATCCTCGAACCTTATCAACATCTTGCAATGCCATCCCTCCACTCTCGATTCAGGCCACCTAGTGAACGTTTGCTAACACCATACACCTCCTGAGGCACCGTGCCACTCGAACGCCGTCATTACCCCTTCTCCAAAACGTGACGTGTGGGGTTCCAAACCTTTGTAGAATTCATTGCCCAAGCCCCTGCAATGCCAGCATGTCAGTGCCACAATTCCAAGTCACAACACCATCCCTAGCCACCTGCACACACCATCTACAACCTAATGCACCACAACCTGCACCCATTGCCATGCATTACCTCACATATTCACGCGTCCAGCATTTCATCCAAATTAAATACATGGATTTCCGTCGTGACCTCCTCCTCCTCATGCATCCTCACACCGTCCCCCCCTCCTCTCCTCTCCTGTCACCTCGCATCACCGTCATCCTCCTCCTCCTCCTCCTCCTCGCCTACTCTTCCCCCTTTTTTCCTTTCGCACCGCCCTTCATGCCCTTATCCCTCCCTTTCTCCTCCCTCCTCGCTCCTTTCCCTTTTCCTCCTGTCCCAATCTCACGTCCCTCTCCTGCCCCTTCACTCCTCGCCTTCCTCAATTCCTCGCCATCCTCCCTCCTCTTCGTTCCCCTTACTCTCCCCTCCCCTGCCCAACCCACCTGCACTCCCCACCATCCCTTCGCCACCTGTCACTCCCACCCTTCTTATGTCGCCATCCTTTCTCCTTCCTTCCCGCCGTTCCTTCCCCTACTCTGCAGTCCTTAATGCTCCGCACTCTCCGCTCCTGCTACCTGCTGCTATGCCATCCCTCTTCTCCCTGCACCTGCCAAACACCATCCCTCGTCCGTCCCCTCACCTGCACTCGTACCCATCCTCCTAAAAACAAAAAAAAAACAACACCGTCCCTCTCTTCCTTGTCTTGCCTTACCTGCAGGCCATCACTCCTCCTCCTTCTTCCTCCTCCACCTCCTCCTCCTCCGGCCCTCTCGCTACCACCTGCATCACACCGGCACCCCCTTTCTCCACATTCCGCCACCTCCTTCTTTCATGCCTACCTCACACTCATCCGTGTGCCACGTCCTTTGCTTTAATACACCATCTCGTCCTCCCTCTCTTCCCCTCCTGCCACTTGCAACCCCTATCTCTCCCTCCACCCTTCCGTTCTCGCCCTCCACACCTACATGCCATCGCCTGCCTCTTTACCTGCAAATGCCCATCCCTTCTGCCTACCTGCACACATCCCTCCTTGCCCTCCAACTCCTGCCACCTACCATCCCTCCTTCCTCCTCCCTCCTCTTCCTCCTCGTCCACACCCTATTCCTGCCTCTCCTCCTCCTCTCTCCCTCCCTCCTCCTCCTCCACACTCCTCCTCTGTCCCTCCCGATCCTCTTACCTCATCCTCTTCCTTCCTCTTCCTCCTCCTTTCCTCTTCTCCCTCTCCCCTCTCCCTTTTCTTCTCCTCCTCCTCCCTTTTCTCCTACTCCTCTCCCCTTCATCCTCCTCTTCCCCTCTTTCTCCTTCCTCCTCCCCCCTTTATCCCTATTCTCGTACTCCTCCTTCTTATCCTCCTACTCCTCCTTCTACTTTTCCTCCTCTCACTCCTCCCCTTTCTCTTTCATTCCCTTCTTTGTCTCCTCCTCCTTTCCTCCTTCTCTTCCTCCTTCTTCTCCTTCTTGTCCTCCTACTCGTCCTCCTTCTACTTCTCCTCCGCCTACTCCTCCTACTTTTTCTGCTCCTCTTTCTCTTTCCTTTCCTTCTTTGCCTCTGTCACGGACTGGGTTTTTGCGTGTATGTACTAAATAAACTGAGAATAGATGTAAATGTATTCACCCCTTTTCAGAATGGAGCGTGTACGTTCTCTGTTTATTTTGAAATCCTACTATCCACACTCACATCATTCAGCTGCAATCAGACAGGCACAAAGACGACACACCAATTTGATTTTCTTTGCCCTTGTCCCTTTAATAATTGCACACACACACAAAAATCAAATCAGACAATAATACACTGAATAAATGAAGTCTGTCACTTTCGACTAATTTCCAGACTTCGAGTCTCTAATGAATAAATGTTTAATGAATAAATGAGTGTCTATCAATTTATCTTGTGATTGTTCATCAGTCTCCACTCCAGTCTCCAGTTTCACTTGTCAATCATTGTGTACACAACACATTACTCACGACCTTAGTTCATGTCGTATTGTAGTGGGTTTGCTGCCGTCCCCATTTCTGCCGGCGCTTTCCGTGGTGACGGTTCAACGAGCAGGTCACTTAAGACCTTGGCGACAGGTCCAGCACTTTTACCGATCTTCCGCGTAGCGACGCGTCCGTCTCAATAATGCAGGAAGATGGGAGTGTCTATGTCTCCAGCCTGGCAGCTGTACAAAAAGTTTCATATCATGAGACACTCATAATCACATCCATTCTTCCTTCACTTTCCTCTCTGAATCCTCCTTGTTTGATAGCCACTCATTCTTAGTGATAATAGTCACTTATTTCCTACCCTTTTCAGCTTACTTTTCTTATAAATTCTAAATTCACTTTCACTCAACAATTTTCACATGCATTCCCCTATTATGTCTATGCTATGACAATATGCATTCAGCCCCAAATACTGAATAGCTAGAGAACACAGCACATATCATATTTCATGATAACGGTTGACATGAGCCGTTGAATCACTGATTCAAAAAATCGTCTGCCTCTCAATACCATCAGTTTTACAAATTGCTCTCTGAACACATCAATAATTGCTCACATCAGTAGAAAGAACAAATATTCACAATACCTGTACAATACAGCTATCCATATGAAGGCACAATGCAGAGCTTCATCACACGAGGTGCACTTCTCAAAAGCACAATAGACACTGACTTCAACTACAATTCTGGCTTCGTCATTGGCCAACTCAGCCCACGTGACTGACCTGACGTCACTTGACGTCACAATCCTGATAAACAGTACGTGGTCTGTCAAAAGAACAGCACAATGTACAAATTCAACAACAAATAGTTTAATTCAAAATATAATTGATTTTCCATTTGTCACAGCCTCCTTCTTCTCTTCTTCTTTCTTCCCTGTCTTTTTCTCATCCGCCTACTCTTCCTTTTATTCATCTTTTCCCCCTCTTTTTCTCCTTTTCTCTCCATCTTCAGTAATTTCTCCTCTTCTTAGTGGCATACTGTATAATAGTATGGCTTATGCTGATGATTATCTATTCAAGTCGACACTGTGGTGGTCGCGGTGGCGGTGCCGATGGCAGGACTGGTGGGGGCGCTGGCAGCAAGCTTGGTCATCTTCATCATCAGACGAAGGTAGAATCTGGCTGTCTTTCCTCACAACCGTGCACGTTCTAGTTGTTGTCCTGTGGCGGTAACCGTTGTAGCAGCCAGTGCTTGTCTGAAATGGACGTGTTAGTGAGGGCTGAAGTACTGGCAATAGTGTTGGAAGGAGTGCTGATTGTGTCAATGGCGTTGGTGACAGTGGTGTTGCTGGTGTTGTAAATGGAAGCGATAGTGCTAGTGGTGGTATAGGTGCGTACGGTGTTAATGGTAGTGGGGATGGCGGTAGTGGTGGTGGCAGCAACGATTGTGATGGTGGGTGTGATAGTGGTGGTCGTAGTGGTGAAATTGGTGGTGGTGGTGGTAATATTGGTGGTGGTGGTAGGGGTGGTGGTGATAGTGGTAATGCTGGTGGTGGTGGTAGGGATGGTGGTGGTCGTGTTGCTTGTGGTGGTGTTAGTGGTGGCAGTTGTGGTCTTTGTAGTGGCGGCCGTAAATGTGGTGGTAGTGACGATGGTGGTGGTGCTGGTAGCGATGGTGATGGTAATGGCGGTGGTGCCAGTCGTGGTGGTGGTTGTGGTGGTATAAAGTAGTAGTAGTGGTGGAAGTGATCCTAATTGGCGGTAGTTTTTTCATGGGAGTCTTGATTGTGATTGTGATGATGAGTTGCGGCTGTGCTGATGGTAGTGGTGGTGGTGCTGATAATAGGAGTGATGGTAAATAGGGGTGGAGGTAGTGGTGAAAGTAAAAGTGGCATTGGAAAGGACAGTAGAGATGGTAGAAGTGAAATCAGCAGAGGCCATCCCAACAGGAAAGGCAACGGCAGTGACGACGACGTTCATGACACAGATGATAACAAGGACGACGCCATTGACGATGATCTAATCGCTCATCAAAATAAGCTAGCATCCACTCCTGCATTTTATGATGTTGCAAAGGAAGAGCACACTCACACAAAGTGTTTCTACAAACTTGTCTTTGCAGGCAGAGGGCCAGGAGGGCAGGACACGGGACACAGCCAGACCAGGGAGGGCACATCGTTCTGGCAGAGCTGCCAACTGCCCGGCCTGACGTCACGTACGAGGCCCTGAGGGCGGAAGGGGGCTACACACGTCTAGCCGTGCCTGGGAGGGTCTCGGCCCCGGCGAGTGACGTCATTTCCGCTGGAGGAAGCGACTACTACGACGATTGTGACGTGGGCAACATGGTTGACGTCACTGAAGAGAACCCTTCCGGTGACGTCATCGAGCCTTCCAACATCTACGAAATCGTGGACTAAGAAGCCTCCGAGGAAGGTACACGTCAGAGACATATGTTTTTACTGGAGCGCGTTTCTTAGGCAAGGTACACGCCTCGAGGGCTAGCCTAGGGTGAGCTAGACGTCTAAGACATGGCCAATCATCAATTGGCAAGGCGGAAGTCCGAGAGAACATGGCTGCGTCCTGGCGCGAGACTCGGTGAAGTGTGATTAGACAATGCCCCACAGAGATGACTTTTCCCCGAACACTTGGTTATCTTAACTGTGATTAGCCGGCTGGAACGGTGAGCGTTTCGTGAATCTCGGATCCAAAGAGTGTTGTATTTGTTGCGTGTGATTACACACACATTTTTAGAGGAAAGTATTCTTTGATCTGTTAATAAGGTGAAAGAAAACGACGAAATCCCATATTTTGGTGATAACGTCGTGTCACTCATAGGCAAGTAGGTCACGCTCTACGTTTCAGGATAAACCAATGTCTAGGCTCTGACAAAAACAACCCGGGTTCAATTGCAGACAATTTTGTCGAAAACGTTGTGCCTCGATACACTTCGATCAATTCAAGGGACATAATTCAGAGAGTGGTCATGTACGGTGCTCAGTGTATGCAAACGATTAAATAAATTTCAACAGCGTTTGTCCAGAAATAACCTATATGCATACTCCTCAAAGTATACAAATGAACACTCGAACAGCAAATATTTCCGTGTACGTACTCTTTTCCATTCTCGGACAGTGAGAAGCACATTACAGGCACTACCGTCTATCAGCGGCAACCCAATTGGCATGGTCTCCGCCATGTTGGTTCATCCGGGCCTTTGCAGCGAGACGCAGAGAGGTACCTCCGGAGCTAGCTCGGCCCCTCGCCATTACAGCGAGTGCCTCCTTGTGAGCGAGACGCCGTAGGCAACTCCTAGTCCTCGAGATTCTCTCGAGATTCCTTGCCTAAGAAACGCACCCCTGGTCCCTCGGACGTCAAACGTTTCCTTTGCAGGGGCAGTAACTCTTCTCGCAACCTGAGTTTTGCCTCCCTTACAAGGGAGTGATTACCACAAGAGGTAGTAGCAGCGAAAATTGGAAAACCATTGTTGAGCAGAAATTTCTGACTGATTTTGATTCTACTGTATAAGAGGATTATTTGATAATGAAATTCGGGGAGGTTGTCCTTGTACTAAACTACAATATTCGGCCCGTAAAAACTTAATGAATAAGACTGATGATGTAGTCTTTGTTCAGCATATACAACTGATTACATAGATAGTATTTCCGAAACAGTTAGGCTTTGACTACGGAATCAGCAAAACTACAAATGCCTCAAAATGATGTTTAAAAAGAATGCCACAATTTAATGAATTATTTATTCTGACAGCATGAAAAGACAAATGTCTTCCAAGACTCACTCTCACACTGACAGCGTCAAGTACAACGTAGATCGCGAATCTTCAACCCGGAACTCGTGGAAGTCGACATCTCGGAGGCCGCCATCTTTGTGCTGATGCGCCGCGTGGGAAATAGGGTACCAAGGTTTGAGGGCCGGGCGGTCGGGGACGCAGTCTCACACGTAACACCAGTACGTCATTCCTGAGGGTATTGAAATTCTCTTTCATCTGACCCCAAATATTATGGATGTCTAAGCAGACCATTTTGGTAAAATTTCATGAAATATCAGACTGTCGTGAAACGCGAATTGTTAGGGAGTTTATACTTGCGAGATATGGACACATCTTGGTATTATTCGATTTATCACTTCATTTCTCGCATATTAATATTAAATATATAGCATTGTGCGATGTCTGTCCCAAATTTGCCAGGCAAATGAACAGAGTACCCTAGAGCTCACGCGTTGCCGCCTTGGCTGGAAAAGCGGGATTTTGACGATCGCACGGCTTAATGGTATCACTTTATTTTCGCTTGGCGCTTTTAGAATAATGATGCATTCATACGAAACATACACTCAATTTAAAGAAGAATGAACTTTCTTTTTTTCTGTTACACATCTGAAGCACTTGTATGAAGCCAAACACACACTGGTCAATTGTGGCTGTCCTGTACGTCTGATCGCACTTTCGCGCGGCGCTGCCACTACCTACCACAAGTGCACATTACCTACAGAGGTGCTTGTCTTTGGACAGACGTAACCTGTGTCTCGAGGTCCCACCTACGCCAATGACTGCAATGCATTCGCTTTGTAAACGCATGAATGAAGGCTTTCTCTGCAATCCTTAATGGTATTTTCATGTGTAGATCCCCTCCCCCCCCCCCCCCCCCCCCCCCCTCCACCCAACCGACTTTGCATTTCACATCCGTAAAGGAAGGAGCTATATTTTCCCTTCCTTTTTCTCAACATACATTTTAGTGTTTCAAAAGATACTGTCAATTTTGCAAGGCTTGTTTCATATGGAGCGCCTTTTCATTTGTACATAGTGTGCATCCTGTCTCCTTTGTATTGTATTCAGCATAAGCCAAACTCCAGTTACTAGTCATAACTTTTCCCATCCACTGTGCTGTGTACATAATAAGCAAAGACTTCAAAAGTGAATGTACAGTTACTGCAGCATGCTACATACACGATGAACGTGTACAGCTGGCAATGTAATAAGCAAATACTTGAGACTGCTCATTTTAAAAAAGTTTTTTAAAGTATGCTCTGTACATGATGCTCAGAACCTACAGAAAACATGTAAAACATTTTGTAAATTGTACTGTGTTCGTTATGCTCATACATTACGTACATTTGTCATACTTTTTTCTTCAGAGTGTTTTGTACATAATAAGCAAGTGCTGCATCAACAACCGTTGAATGCCCTTTGTGTATGGCCGTGAAGAGGCAGTATAAATGCTTATCAACTTATTATTGATTACTTTCTAACTACACGTAACTTATGTACATAATTAGCACCGCTCAGGCTACTTAAGAGTGTTATTTTCCGAGTGAGGTGTACATAATGAAAAATCTTTCCAGAATCTTCTTGTCAATTTTCGCTTCTAGAAGACAGACTGCATAACGAGTAAACACATTGCAAAGAGACCAGGGTCAGCCCCTCAGCCTCCAATCGCTTACAAAAAGTATTTACAGGAACTTCCCTTTCCTTCCAACTTGTCTGCAATATATACCAGTTTTTCTCTCCCACTACCCCCACCCCCTCCCCAGTGCTCTCCTTTCTTGCATGAGTACACGGTCAGCCCCTCAGACTCTACTCGCTTATTGCGTTTGGACGATGTGCGAGGCGCTGTGCCGTGGTTCTATCCTTGGGACGGGAAAAAAAGGGTTTATTTGAAATATTCAGACTACTATCCGTTTTATGTATAATTATTTGGAGTTTACGCAGAAAATGAACACACAGCACCTTTCCTCTGTGCTGGAACTTTTGTGGAAACTGAAGAAAACTATTCGTCTTCTTTGTAGATTGTGTGCATTAAAGTCACATAGTGCAGAAAATGAATTTAGAAACAGAAAATTGTCATGAACTGTTTCGCGAAGCATGTCTTTTGCAGTTGGATTCTTGCATTTAAACCTCGACCTTTACCCCTTAAAGACAAATCTTATTGGACGAAGCAAATCGGATGTTGGTCTCACCTGTAATCAAGGCCATGGGCCTGATGTCCTTCAAATGTTTCTGCCTGTAGTCTGCATTATGATTTTGAAATTTTAATAATCAAATTAATAATTAAATTGCTGAAAAAATTTGAGTGTGGGACTTGAAACTGAACGAGAGAGAGAGAGAGAGAGAGAGAGAAAGAGAGATAGAGACAGAGAGAGAGACAGAGAGAGAGAGAGAGACAGAGAGAGACAGAGAGAGCGACAGAGAGAGAGAGAGAGACAGAGACCGACAGACAGAGACAGAGACAGAGACCGACAGACAGAGACAGAGGCAGACACAGACAGACAGACACAGACAGACAGAGAGAGAGACACACACACACACAGAGAGAGAGAGAGAGAGAGAGAGAGAGAGAGAGAGAGAGAGAGAGAGAGAGAGAACAACGAACAAACGAACAAAATATTTTATTGTGTAGGCCACCGGCCCATTACAATCAAAAACATACCACAAGAAAATGAAATCAAAATAAGATCAAAACTTGTCACAAGTCTTTACGCGCGAGGGTGAATAACTCAAACGCAATTAAAAACAAAACATTACAATTGCATCGGAAGGAGAACGTAAAATCGCGAGCGCGATTAAAAACAGTTCATGTCCACCCGTCACTCCATCTCGTTTACGTCACCCAAAGATTATAGGTTACACAAAGATAGCTCATGCCGAGCTTTTGCTATATAGAGTTACAAGACGCTCGGAACGCAGCGCCCCAAGCGGCCAGGACTATGGGGAAGTAATCACACTGCTTAGATACATGTAAAAAGTGCTTGTTTGTCGACGCGTTTCTGATGCATTCCGATCATGTTTGTGAATACATTTACGGTGTAATGTGTAATAAAATGATTTGCTGCAATAATGGGGGTGTTTTGGCTTTGTTTTTTTGTAGCAGGCGTTGTGAAATCGAAATATTTGGTTCATCGAAATGTGAACCTATAGTCCGTTTCAACATTGCTCTGTCAGTGGAGACAAAGATTATTCGTCTGCTAGCCATCTAGGTACATACGACCGGTGAGGTTTGTTTACTTATCTTCTGTGGGTTTTGTGCAGAAAGTACACGTTAAAACAGTCTAATATGACTATTTTCGATTAGTTTTTAATCTAATTAATATTTTTGCATGCTTTAACGCGGCCGGATCTTTGGCATAACTCCCCGGGCGTGCGAAGTCAGTAGCGTCCACTGACAGAGCAATGTTTAAACGGACTATAGGCTCACGCGCATGCGCAGAAGCATCCGTTTAGATGAACCAAATATTTCGATTTCACAACGCCTGCTACAAAAAAAACAAAGCCAAAACACC
>JAWQFJ010007929.1:7500-10000 GCA_034096865.1 Theodoxus fluviatilis | reverse complement strand
AAGAAAGCAACTTCATTATGGGGATTGAGAATTTTGTCAGAGAGCAATTTTGTGTGAATGCGCGGGGTTTTTCTCCACATAATTATTTTATTTTTGCACAGATTTCGTACTGTTCTGACAGTTGGAAATGGCAATATATTTAAGATTGTCATCCCGTGCTACCCTTTTCGTATCCTACCTAACGGGCAACACTCAAACACAACTTTCTCATGTGAAAATATAGCAATAATGAGATAAATATTGATGTAAAGATTCCAGGGGTACATGTCCCGATAGTAAACACATCTCAGAAAATCTTATCAGTGAGGGAAGGGCCCAGAAGCTCGGGCCGCGAGGGGTATATTTGTTTCTCTATGGAAAAAATATGTTATGTGGAACTGAATTAGCCTCCTACATGGTATCATGTTTGAGAGGGCGCTATCGACACGACTCGATCACCTTGTTTTTATTTTCCTGCCTTCCTCACTCCTTTGTCAGAGAACTGCATACAGCAGCTGCCGCTAGGGGCAATCCCCGTCAGCTGGACCCCGTGATCATGCAGCTTTCGGGGCCTCACTCCAGCAGTTCCACCATGGGCGGCCCCGGCCACAGGGGTACATATTGCAGGGGTGGGATCCTCTCCCTCGTGGCGGCGGGGTGGACGATGTACCCCTCGTCCGCCATACTCAGAGAGAGATGCTGCCTCGGGAGTATTTCTCAAGCGCTGGATGGCACCTGTAACATCTCTAGGCTTTGCGCCCTGGCTGTGCTGTGTTGCGTTTTACCAGTGTGTCGTTGTCTACGTCTACTTTGTTGTTGAATGAGGTTTTGTTTCATTACCTTCCTCTCTACGCTCGACTCTTCCTATATGCCTTCTTCTCCACTCCCACTTGCCTGAGTCTACACTTCCCGTGTCCCTGCAGGAGCTGGCCGTGCAGGTGTGTGACTACATCATGGCGTCGTTTATGCTCGTCGTCGTCGTCTTCTTCATCATCTACGGCGTGGAGGTCTTTTTCAAGGTCAGCGTCTCTCGACCTTTGACTCATAAAATCTAAATATGGTTCTCAAATAAGGCGGGAAAATGTGTCGTCTGCTGAGACCCCAGGTCTGTTTATCAAGTCTCGAGATTTTTTTAAGTAGCCTTGAAATTATAGTACCCGGAAGTGCTAGATGGAAGACAGTTCCAAGGTACTTATTTCCAAATGGTATGGCAGCAGGGAATATATAAGCAGCGATTGTATTGAAAATGCAGGTCAGTATGGTGCTCGTGGAGTATGTAAATGAAAGGAGCAGACGCTGATGGAGCAGAACCACTTGAAAGCGTACACACTAAGAGCCGTGACATGTACTTGTTTGATGATGCTGCACTGCAGAATTTAGCCTCCACCACCTGGTTTTTGTGTGACTTACTGACACAGGCCAAAGACACTATCTAACTGGACCGCCAGCTTCTGCAGTTTTGACGCGATTTGTCATTTGGCCTCTCGTGAAGTTTTGACGTTCGTGGGAACATCACTTCCGGTAGAATGAAAGCTACAGTGGACTATTAATAATCGTGTTTTCACATTGTAGTGTCTTTCATGTGTATCTGCATTTAATTCATTTGAAGACTGAAAGAAAGTAGTGTATTACTTTCGTAATCAAAGACACTTTGAGCGTAATGAAGCAAGAATTCATAGTCTATCAATTTGTTCATATTTGCCAGACCAGTGCCAGAATGTGATTTTTCAGTGTTGCCGTTAGTTTTATTGCAAAAGTTTAGGTGCTGTACTTGTCATCAAGAAATATTCTTCAGACTGACAAATTAATATTAATAAATTAGTGAGCTTTCATCGGAGAGCGAGCAGCGCAGCTATTGTGAAATAGTGGCTCACCGGAAGTGATGTTCCCGCGATTCACTACCTCTCTCGCAATTCGGCGAAGCTGGTGGTCCCGATAGACAGTGTCTTTGCACAGGCGGAGTGGTAAACCACCTGGGGCGGGTTTCAAAATAGGTAGTCGATCTTGGTCGCAAGATCTTGCTTCGCAGTAAGAGCTAGCTAAAAAAGAAACTACTCAACGTGACGAACTAATGCGCATGCGTAGACGTCACGACAAGAGGTGAACTAGCCACATTTCAATGGCCGACGTGTTGCCGGTTCACTCAGAAAACGCTCTATTTCGAGATACTAGCAACCCATCCAAAGAAAATATAAGCCATGCACAGCATTAATTTATCAAAGGTGTATGTTGAATGCATCAATAGGTCGTGAAAGCTTTTACATTTTACACATCGAATACAGGTCGACGCATCCACGCCGAACTTTTGTCTCCAAGATGGCGGCGCGCACTGTACTCATGCTGTCCGCCATCTTGAATCTTAAAAGCTAGGCACCTCTCAAGCTGCCTCGCTCAATCTACGCTCGTCTACGATTGGCTCGCTAGCAAGCAAAGAATGAAACTGCCCATTCGGCGAGATCTGCGTAGATCTACCGAGATCTTCGCATTTTGAAACCCGCCCCTGTCACTGTTGCTGATGCTG
>JAWQFJ010007928.1:2500-14142 GCA_034096865.1 Theodoxus fluviatilis | reverse complement strand
CTAAGTTGCCCAATAGTCTGGAATGCAATTCCGGAAGGACTAAACAATTCATACAGTCTTGCTAGTTTTAAGAAGGGGTTGAACACCTAGCTATTCCAGTTTTAATTGTTAGCGCATTGAGCATGCCTCCGCGTGAGAAATAGATGCGTTTCAAGAGAGAATACATACATACATAAGAGGTTACCGGTAGGCGTCAAAGCAACGTCAGATCATTCAGACCCAACCTAGCGATCCAACCACCCTAGAGAATGGATCCCATTCCACGCACACACAAAAATAAAATGGTGACCAAATCCCGAACCCAACGCCGAGAAACGTCATTGCATGCATCTATTAATCCAACAGAAAAATCAACACTTTGCCCTCACTCACCATTTCTTCTGGCAAGACGTTCCTCTCACGAAGCATTAGAATTGAGTTGATTTCTCACCTCTAGCCTCGTGCCTGTCTTGCGCCAGTCATTCGCTGTCCGATCTGCTACACCATTGAAAAAAGTGCAAGGCTCGAGTCTTTTTCTTGTTATGAAGTGTGAGTGTGAGTTATGTGAGTGTAAACAACTTTGCATGGATCTCTCTCTCTCTTCTCTCTTCTCTCTCTCTCTCTCTCTCTCTCTCCCTCTCTCTCTCTCTTCTCTCTCTCTCTCTCTCTCTCTCTCTCTCTCTCTCTCTTTCTCTCTCTCTCTCTCTCTCTGGTAGTAGCCTTCGAAAAACAAGAGCAGTAGCCATGTATTTTCATTGTGCTGTCCAGTTAAGAAACGAACAGCTAGCAACACATGGATGAGGAACTAATTAGTTACCACATTTATTTTCCGTGCTCTGTTGGTGGGAGTATGTGCGAGCGTATTTGTGTGTGTATTGGTAAAGAGCATGATTCATAACACGGTTGTTTCTAAAGATCTCGATTACCCTCCACCAGATTTGTTTCCTTCTGTGTATTCAAAGTTCGGACATGTGGGCTACTCCATAAACACTGGGCATCTGTTCACTGTGTATCTGCTCACTGTGCATCTGTTTCACTGTGCATCTTTTTCACTGTGCATCTGCTCACTGTGCATCTGCTCACTGTGCATCTGTTCACTGTGCATCTGTTTCACTGTGCATCTGTTTCACCGTGCATCTGTTCACTGTGCATCTGTTTCACTGTGCATCTGTTTCACTGTGCATCTGTTCACTGTGCATCTGTTTCACTGTGCATCTGTTTCACTGTGCATCTGTTCATTGTGCATCTGTTCACTGTGCATCTGTTCACTGTGCATCTGTTCACTGTGCATCTGTTTCACTGTGCATCTGTTTCACTGTGCATCTGTTCACTGTGCATCTGTTTCACTGTGCATCTGTTTCACTGTGCATCTGTTCATTGTGCATCTGTTCACTGTGCATCTGTTCACTGTGCACCTGTTCACTGTGCATCTGTTCACTGTGCATCTGTTCACTGTGCATCTTTTTCACTGTGCATCTGCTCACTGTGCATCTGTTCACTGTGCATCTGTTTCACTGTGCATCTGTTTCACTGTGCATCTGTTCACTGTGCATCTGTTTCACTGTGCATCTGTTTCACTGTGCATCTGCTCACTGTGCGTCTGTTCACTGTGCATCTGTTCCTCTGTAACTAAACCATGTCGTTTATTTCTATGTAGTTAGTATTCATCTTGTGCTTATATGATATTTTTGATAACGCTCTGATTTGGAACACTAAACCCGAGAATGTATACGTTATAATATACAAATTGAAGGTCATATTCGATTTCATGCTGCGAGGAAAATGGCGAATACAGATTTAAGTTGTCACAGGTATTGATATCGTATGCTTGTTAATTGCAAGAAAAGCATGTTGCCACGTTGCAATTAAACCACCACAGACGAAAAGGAAGCGGTCAGAGTCTGTTTAAATTTGCTTTCCGCCGATAGCCCCTACAGGAAAGTACAGTTCATATCTCTCTCTCTCTATCTCTCTCTCTCTCTTTCTCTCTCTCTCTGTCTCTCTCTGTCTCTCTCTCTCTCTCTCTCTCTCTCTCTCTCTCTCCCTCGCTCGCTCGCTCGCTCGCTCGCTCTCTACCCTTGAAGTCACTTTTGGCTCCTTGAAGAGAGCACCTGTCTCGGATCATCCGTTCAAGTGCTACTCCAAATTTGTTTGGGACTCGAGTAAAGCAGACATGTTTAGAAATCAGGTACAGTCAAATGAGTTTGATTATGTTCTAACAGAGGCTGACAACGCCTGAGATGTTTCTGTTCATTCTGGCCTGCAACACTTCGTAAACCTATTAACAAACAGTGCAGAATGTACGAGAGAAAAAAAGAAGAGTAAGTAACAGAAGATCGGTCAAACCTCGATCATCTTAGTTTGATTCTGAATGCAGAGACAGTAAACGGAAAACTCAAAATGCTTTAAAACTTTTCAGATTAAGTCAGGGGTAGGTAAGGAAATGTATATTCAAACTAGACACTCCTATAACATTTTGATCAGAGAAAGAAAGAAAAAGTACTTTGTTGAGACTATAAATCTGCTGTTGAATTCTCTAAACAACCCTAAAACATTCTGGCCATTGATCAAGAACTCAGCAAGACAATCCATTCCTCAACCAGAACTACGCATCGTAAAATGAACAACGAATTAAAAAAAGTTAAAAGTCAAATATGACAAAAAGAACATTCGATTAAATTTGAGTAATGGAAAACAAAGTGAGTAATGGATATGCTACAGGCAATGAAACGCTAGATGCGGAAATAAGCATTGCAGATGTTAAATGTGCTCTGAGCAAAATAAGTCCTAGCAAGGCTTCAGTTCTAGACGACCTGCCATTAGGCTGTTTAAAGGCAGCAGGCGATAAATAATCAGGTTCCTGACGAAAGCAATTAACATTTTATTTGAAACCCATTACCTCCCAGAGCCTTGGGAAAAATTGATCATTGTTCCTCTCCATAAAGAGGCGACATGCTACACACAGATACTTACAGAGGCACATCGCTCTTGAGTGCCTTGCGCAAATTATTCACTAACGTGTTGGCTCAACGTCTATGCAAATGGATGGAAGAAGCAGGAAAAGTCTGCATAAAGCAAGCCGGATTTCGAGCCGAGCACTCCCCAATATATACTATTTTCACACTTAATTTCATCATCCTCTAACTTGTGTATGCAGAAAGGCGCGGGATGGATGGATGGATGGAGTTTTACGGCCCATCAGCCTTTGTAGGCTATGTAAGGCCAGTAACCACGAAAATCACTAGAACAGTTCCAAGTAAGTGCAGTTGAAGTCAAGATGTCCCTATTTATTCGCCTCTTACGAATCGTGTAGGGAGACACGGTGGGTCAATTCTTTTACCCCCAATCCACAGGGGCAAAGGGCGCGGGAAATTATACGCTGCATTCGAAGATTACAGAAAAAGCTTTCGACTCTGTAAATGATGAACAGCTGTGGAAAATCCTTAAAGACTCCGGTATCTCCACAACATTCCTACTAATGTTGAAGGCCGTTTTCGCGAATATTCAGTGCTGTGTCCGGTGGGTCATGCTCTGTCAGAATTCTTTGACTTCTCCAACGGAAGAAAGCAGGGAGCATCTGAGAGTTCTTACATATATAACTGTATATCAATTCTGTGGCAGAATACGTTCGCAAAAATGGCAAACATGAGGTACAGATGACATCAGAAGCTAAGGAGATGTTTATGTTATTGTTTGCTGATGATGTTGTGTTGATTGCAACCTCACCGTGAGACTCCAAAACCAGATTAACAATCTGGTATATGTGCCCAAAACTTTGTTTATAGGTGTGAACAGTGAGAAAATAAAAATAATGGTATTTAGAAGAGGAGGCCACTTAGCTGTAGGAGAAAGATGGTACCTCGCAGGAAAAAACACCCAACTCGAAATAATCAATATATCTATATATATCTATATATCTATATATCTATATATCTATCTATATATATATATATATATATATCTTGGTTATGTTTTTACTACGAGACTGTCCTGTCCATGAATACCACGTGAGAAAAGAACATTGTTAGAGGAAAACGAAACGGTGGGCACATACTGACGGCACTGTGAAACATGAAATGTATTATACCAGAGGTATTTAGTAGACTGTTAGGAAAGAATTCCGCAGGCAGGCGCCACTTATGCGTAATGAATATTCATGAATTATTTATATGCATGTTAATTTTTTAAGCCCCCGCCTAATATGCATATTTATGATAAATTCTATAAATTTGTACAATATGCCGATATTCTCTTATTTTCTTAAATATAGGGTGAAATGTATTACAGTGTGCCTATCTAATTTCTTTATGTTGAAGCATTTTTTCTACTCCAAACCGGAAGTGAAAATTGCAAGTCCAACTTTTTTTCTCAAAACACAGCATTTTGGACCAAAAAGTTGTGACGTCACCGGTCACGTGTTTAACTGAAAACTGTAGAATCGCCTAGCGCAGCCCACCTGCCCTAATTAATATTCATGAGATTTGGCTCCTGGCTGCGGATTGTTTTCCCAAAACGATTGTCATAAGCAGGAATGGAATGCAAAGAATGTTAGTTGTGAAAGATATAAATAGTATTTCTCTCTAAAACAAGATTTTGGTGTAGATGACTATCTTATTATCCTTGACATTAAGAATTTCGAGACATTTTCATTAGATTCTGGTTGGCGCAAACAATCTCTGCTCAAACCTAAGATCGCATAGTTAACAAAATAATAATATGTCCATTTTGTTATTAAAAAAGAGGATGAGCATCATTTCTTGCTCCATCTGTCAAGGGTATGATCATTTGAAGGGGAAAATACCTAGGAGCAAAATGATCTGTAGACCTGCAAAGGAAATATGTATGCTGATTCAACGGCACAGATGCCAACATGACCAGGTCAGTTGCACTGTACGTATCTTATGCCTTTAGGTTGAGAAGGAAACGTAAGATAACGTGATTTCTTTTTCTTTTTCCTGACAGAATTTCTTATCAGAGCAATCAAATAAGACGCTCTGATTCGCGTGCTCATTTAGTGCTAAACGTTTTGTATTTGAATCACAATGGGCCGATGGCATATGGTAAAGTCAACTCTCTCTCTCTCTTTCTCTCTGTCTTTCTCATTCTCTCTCTTTCTTTCTGTCTTTCTCTTTCTCTCTCTCTCTCTCTCTCTCTCTCTCTTTCTCTCTCTCTCTCTTTCTCTCTGTCTCTCTGTCTCTCTCTCTCTCTCTCTCTCTCTCTCTCTCTCTTGAATTTAATGTGATATCTAACAGCCCCAAATGTACATTATATACAATAGGTGGGCACAATTTTAACTCTATTCATGTAAAGCATACAGACACTTATTCGGATGACATAATCGTGTACTTAATGTTTTATTCCAATGGGTTGTAAGCCGAAAATAAAGTTAAAGTCAAAGTCTCTCTCTCTCTCTCTCTCTCTCTCTCTTTCGCCCTCCCTCCCTCCCTCTCCCTTCCTCTCTCTCCCTCTCTCTTTCGCTCTCTCTCTCTCTCTCTCTCTCTCTCCATATATATATATATATATATATATATATATATATATATATATATATATCAGTTCAGTTCAGTCTCTTAACCCTGAGATGGGTTGTTGAGGCACCACTGATGACTTTCGGACAATCTTCCTCCATCGATCTCTATCCTCTGTGGCTCGCTGTGAGTCAGCAAAGGTCAAGACTGTCCACTCTTTGATGTTGTCTTCCCACCCCTTTTTCAGCCTGCCTCTCCTTCTCCTACTTGGTACGGTACCTTGCAGGATAGTTTTGACCAGCCCACTGCCTCTTGACACGTGACCGTACCACTTCAGCTTTCTGCTTTTAACGATTGAGAGCAGATCTTCGTACTGTCCAATTGCTCTCCTGATCCTGTTGCTGACTTCCTCATTCGTGACATGGTCTTTATATGAGATGTTCAGAATCTTGCGGTAGCATCTCATTTCCAGGGCTTGTATCCGTGTGTCTGTGTGTGTATGTGTGTGTGTGTATGTGTGTGAGTGTGTGTGCGCGCTTGCGTGCGTGCGCTCGTGCGTGCGTTCGTTTTGGCACTTGACTATGTTTATTCTGTTTCTGCGCCAGAAGAGGCCAGTAGAAGACCAATGACATGGTCCAGTGACTGAGGGTAGAGTAAACCTGTTTGAGTCCTAGATGGATATTATCACATATTACACAAAACCACTGCCTTTAACTTTTCCTTTGCTACAAATATGGTTTAGATTGAGGGCATGAGGGAGGGAGGGAGAGATGAAACTCCAGAGACAGGTGGAGGAGAGATGCGCTAGACGGACGGACAAGATTCACGGGGACGGCACCAGCACCTTTAAATGCAACTGCTGTGACAAAGACTGCCACTCCAGGATTGAATCACAAAGTTACAGCAGAGTCTGAAACATGGTAACATATCCAAGGCCAGGACCCGTGGTAGTAAACGACTGGTAGAGGCTTACTATGTAGAGGCGAAAACTCCCAACGGAGCGAGGCAACAGACTGTCTTCAGAGGAAGAGCCCCCGTCAACAAGCGTTTCGGCCCTGTATGCTGATCATCTCGGGGAGGAGGGCCACACCTGGTTATAGCTGCAACAAATGTGGGTAAATGCTAACTTTAGGTACCTGGGATCTTAGTGGCATGAGGGCAGACTCTAAGTGATGAGGAAGGTGACAGTCAACATGTCAATCAAAATGAGACACAAACAGGCAAGATGAGAAACCGGTGGGTATCACCCATTGGTTTTCAGTGTCAAGCAATGCATGGCTTACAACCAGTTGAAAAGCAGTGAAAAAACTACTGAACCTCATTCAAAAGCACACAAATGCCTATCTCTCATTCATCTGCACATCTTTTTTTTTCATTGATTGATTCGGCATGGAGGCTACGGGCAATATATTCTGAACGTCATAAGATTGATAACATCGGGTGATCTCATGGGTTTGTCTGCGTTGGCACACGAATTTGTGCCCGAGGGAGACGAATGTGGACACAATAAAAGTGGGAGAAGCTAGTAAAAGAAATACATTCATGTCTTCAGGTAATAACAAACTACTCGAGGGAGGCGTCCATTAGTGCAAGGGTAGCGGTATCTACTCCATTATTTCCACCGAGATGACATGAAGCGTACATGTGTGAGTTCAAGCATTCCTGTTTGCTGTGTGGCTGTGTCTCTCTTTCACCGACTGTATAAACATGCCCTCTCTCTCTCTCTCTCTCTCTCTCTCTCTCTCTCTCTCTCTTTGTGTGTGTGTGTCTGTCTGTCTGTCTGTGTGTCTGTCTGTGTGTCTGTCTTTTTTCTAACTATACATCCATCCATCATCCATCCATCCTTCCATTCATCATCCTTCCATTCATTATCCATCCATTAATCCATCCATTTAATCTAATCTAGCTAGATTTGTCTGTCTATACCTCAATCTTCTCTCTCACTATCTATCTATCCATCTATTCGTCTATCCGTCTATCCGTCTGTCCGTCCGTCCGTCCGTCCGTCCGTCCGTTCGTCCGTCCGTCTGTCTATCTCTCTCTGACTGTCTCTGTCTCTGTCTGTCTCTGTCTGTCTGTCTCTCTGTCTGTCTGTCTGTCTCTCTCTCTCTCTCTCTATCTCTCTGTTTCTGTCGCTGTGTTTCTGTCTCTCTGTCTGGTTGGTCTGGTCTGTCTCTGGTCTGTCTCTGGTCGGTCGGTCGGTCTGGTCGATCGGTTTGGTCTGTCTGGTGTGTCTGGTCTGTCCGGTCTGTCTGGTCTGTCTGTCTGCCTGCCTGCCTGCATGCATGCCTGCCTGCCTGCCCCCCCCCCCTCTCTCTCTCTCTCTCTCTCTCTCTCTCTCTCTCTCTCTCTCTCTCCATCTGCAGGCCTGCTTGTTAGCTGCATGACTGCCTCTTTCAAAGTTGTTTGTCACTCGCATCAGCCCATGAAAAGCTCTAGGGGCGGCTTTTATTTTCGACGGCTGCGATTGTTTATAGAATTTTAGCTCCAAGCCACTTGGGCTGGCTTTTGCACCTAACATCGATGAGTAGACTTCGGCTTGCAGGATTTTGCATTCAGAACGCAGACAAAAGAAGACTGTGCAGCGGACTAGCGTCGGCTTTCATCAGCTCATCGTAAGGCGGCCATTGAATAGGTTGTTTCTGACATTGTGGAATATATGTCCAGCTTGTGTTCTACGTGAGGCGTCAACTGCTCTGCTCAGTCATGGATTATGGACAACTCGTAGGGTTCAAGCGACGTCCTTGCGCTGCAGGTGGAGCCCAAGGTTATTAGGTAGACTCGACCCTTCACCCTTCTCTTTCACCCTTCCTTGTTTAGTCAGCGAGACATTGCGACACGCAATCTGCAGTTTTGCTTCGTTCCCGGATGCCGTTGTGGTGTGAGTTGTTTGTAATACAAAGCCGAAAATGTGCAGGAAGTAGTCAACAACGGAAAAATTGGGACCTCGGGCTGGGATCAAGCACGCAACTCCCTGAGTAATGTCAGGGTGCTCTCTGTAGTGGATTTCTGAGACCCATCAAACTTTCCGTCTACCTTAACAAACAACAGACGTCGATATTGTTGGCCGTACATGCACGAAATTTCTGGATTCCAACAGGGTCTGGAACTCTTTCCTTGCATGGACAGGTCAGTGCAAGGTCGTACCTCGTCGCGCTATCCCTTTGAGAGACAAATAGGAAAAGTCCATCTATAGAGCCGAAGCGCTGCAGAGGGTTAAAGGTTAATAAAGAAAAAGGTTAAAGACCTCTGGCGGGGACCGAACTCGTGACTTTCTAGTTAATGTCCGAGTGCTCTATACTTTTCTTCATTTTTCTTTGCTTTGCTTTGCTTTGCTTTGCTTTGCTATCCTTTGCTGTCTTTGCTTTCGCTGTACTCCGAATAAAACTATGTTGTTGCTGCAAAGAGTCATGAGTTGTTAACCCTCTCATGAACACTCATGTGTCTCAAAGAATGGGTGTTTGCGAATATTGTTACGACAAGATTATGACATAAGCAGCCAATAAGAAATTCATTGTCTGTGAACTCCATAAAGTTGTTATGGTTTAAATAATCCATGCCATGCCGCCAATGATTTCCAAACAAGAAAAAGTTGCCTCATGACAGAATAGATATGTCAGAAACTGTTGCAATTATTAGAGGCGGACAGTATTGTAATGTATTGAATTGTATTTTGTTGTTTTGGGATGTGATGAATTGTACTCTACTGTATTTTTACGCAAGTCATGCAAAACTGAAGGCAGCAGAGGGGCACATGGAGCTGTAACCAGGTGTGGCCCTCCCCCCGAGAGTGTCAGTATGCAGGGCCGAAACACTTCCCCTGACGACCTTCTGCTGCCTCGCTCTGTTGGAAGTTTCTTGCCACTTTACATACGAGCATCTGCTAACCCCGTCCCTACCATCTTGTCAACTACACCAGAATGAGAGAGATTAATTCCCCCCGTGACAGCCATTTGATTAGACGATGGCTACTTCATCTTTCCGTATGTCATTTTCACGAGTGGCTTAGGATTCTGAATCTTTGCAGCACTTCCGTCTGCAATGGATGCTTTCATTCATCGTTAATTACTTTAATCAAATTACTCAAACACACACACCCAGCATATTCATCCATGCATAATCCACTTCGCCCACATGATATATCATGTCTTATTTTATGTACGAGTTTTGCACTTTCACTCTCTTTTACTTCTTTTCCAGGCAAATTGCGGGCAAGAAAACAAAGCAACACCACTACTGCACATCATCCCTCTTGCGGTACCTGTGATCTCGCTGCTCAAGTGACCAACAGACATGCGCATACATCTGTTTCGGATGCTGCTAAGGTTGGCCATTTTGGCTCCTGTGGCATGGTTCCTGTACCTGGCTCTCTACGTGCTGCCCAAGCAAGGCCTTGGAAACGAAGACGAAGATATAGAGGCTCTGGCACGTGATCGCCTGGTATTCCACCACGAGGAACAGAGACCAGGGGATCATCCGCTTCGATTCAAAGGTCAAGGAGGAGGACTTCTTCAGGCGCATGTGGAAGAGGAGGAGGGCAAGGGTCACATAGCACTGGCAGCGCTCAACAACAGAGACCAACTCGGCAATTCTCACAACATGGTGGCCGCGGTGGCGAAAGAAGTGGGGGCTCAAGAGGAGGACAACGGTCGGCAAGCACAGGTGGCTGCTGGGAAAGCGAGGCCACAAGACCAGAGGCCCCAGGAAGACGAAGGTGATTCCAGAGGCAAACAGAGACCCGAGGAAGACAAGAGCGTGAGGAAGGAGGAAGACGTGTCCAACAAGAAACAGGACTGGTACGAGGATAAGAAAGAGCCTGAGGAGGCTTACGCCGACGTCACTTTACCTAAGTTTGTGGAATGGTCACCTGAAGATGGGCCAGGTAAGTACAGCTTCTGATGCTCTGCGCCTCACTTTTGTGTTGAAAGTTGATGTTCTAGAGGCTGGTTTACAGGGATGATTTCGACTCTCACGATATGGACGTGGGTCATAATCATCCTCTAGGCGCGTGGGAAATGCCCATTACCTCCTTACGATTATTGAATGTATGTGATTAATCAAAATGTGACCGGGCATGAACAACGAAGTTAAAGTACGAAAAACTGTTTTCGCGAAAACGCTGAGTAAAATCGTGTATACTTTTAACAGATATTTACGTCACTAAAGAAATTTGATTATTTCCCCTATGAACATGTTGGAGGTTTTTTCTTCTGGAATATGCTTGAATACATAAATATTATTCTGGTTGAAATATATAATTTGTCATTTTTCTCATGCACCGTCATTTATGACAAAACTGAACAATTCGTATAAAAGGTCGAACTTTCCCACACATCAAAAGCTCAAATATGATTGCCACGATGACAGCGTTAAACTGCTAGAACATCTTATCAGTCACTGGGGAAGACGGTTCTGTCATTTCCCAAAAGTTATACAGAGTTCTTTCTCAGACGGTCAAGTACCATTCCAGTCAGAAGCCAAACCACCTTAAGACAGGACATAAAATCAAAATCATCTCTGAGGTCATGGGTTCTATCTTTGCCTGAGGTCCGAAACTTTCTTACCCCGGCATAGTTTTCGGTTCTGCAATAGCGACTTCCTAGCATGACTCTCAGGGCAGATTGAGGGAGAAACCTATGACCACTAGGAATGACTTGCAACCGTTCTTTGCGATCGGAAAAAATCCGGGCATGTAGGGCCAAAACTAATAAGATCAAACTTAGCGGCGTTTATAACGGCAGTGTAGACATAATGTGTCTACAGCCGCAGTAGATCAGGGCCGCGTTGCCTAGACACGATGTCTTGCAGGATATAGGCCAGTGTCAACATGAATCCCCATTTGACTGGCCTTACATCTGCTTTCATCATGGTGACACTGGCCTATTCCTCGCAATATCTTGCAAGATACTAGCGTAAGCAACGCGCCCCAGTAATTAGAACACTCGGACGTGCAGTGGGAGGTCATGGGTTCGGTCCCCGCCTGAAGTCCAGTGCAAAGTAGAATCTTTTTACACGCGCTCAAGCTGGTCTTTCTTGTACTTGCCGTCGCCGTGGCTACGAAAATGCTCGAGGCACTACCCTGCATAAAACATCCTGCTTTATGCAGATGCTGCATAGCAACCGTGTGCAATTTTACACTGCAACCACTCGATCAGCTACATAACCATCACAGGTCGAACTGTTTTCACGAGTGAG
>JAWQFJ010007923.1:0-38754 GCA_034096865.1 Theodoxus fluviatilis | reverse complement strand
GTGGGCTTCCGGGTTTCTGGAACACCCCCCCCCCCAACAGAAAAAATAAAATATATATATATATATATATATTTCCATCGAAATGCACCAGATTATACCATTTTGCAGCCTTCTCCCCCCCCCCCCCCCCCTCCCCCCCCCCCCCGCTTTGCTGTGCGGCTGAGCACTTCGCGCGTCACAGTCCCCCCCCCCCCCCCCGGTTCCTAAAAAAAGTTTGGAAACCCCCCCCCAAAAAAAAAATTGAACTGATACGCCCCAGTGGATGATGGATGGATGGATGGATGGATGGTGTTTTACAGCCTATCAGCCTTTGTAGGCTATGTAGGGCCATTACGCACAATAATCATTAAAACAGTTTAGATTGAACGCAAATCAAGTCACGGTCTCCATCTTACGAATCGTGTAGGGAGACGCGCGGTGGGTCAATTCTTACCCCGAACCCACAGCTAAATGGGGCTAGGGTGGACGGTCAGACGGAAAGAAAGAATAACCACCTTGCAGAAGTCGCAACATTCCAAACTGCACATTAATCTTACTTACTTATACTTACCTACCTACCTACCTATCAATTAGTCAATTAGTATACGTTTACGACAATATGTACTTACCATTGAAATCTACTTGTACATCTGACGAGATCATTATATCAACATAAAGTATCGAGGAAGAGGAAAAATATTGAAGTTGGCTTAATTCAATTGCGCAATAAGGTTATAAAAAAAGACGTGCCTCAGATGTGACGTCTGCTGCTTCCAGGAACACAAGGACTAGGATTTAACTCCAAACACGTATAAGTAGATATTTTAGAAGGATGTGAAGAAATACCTATATGGAGATCCTGCTGAAAGAGGGGAGGAGGAGGAGGAATAAGAACAGCGCAGGAGGAGAAAAAAAAGAGCAGGAGGAAGAGAGTCAGAGAAGGAGGAAAGCTATAGGAGGAGCAGGAGGAGGACAGTGTTTCCGCATGAGTATGTCGTAAGCCGCACATGCCATGTTGCTTCCCACCCTCACTCGTATTAAATAGTACCAAATGGTCTTTGATAGTACTAGGCGGAAAGAGCTGCATTACCTCCCCTGCATGATAAACATAAAATATAACGTTGCACGTGGACTTCGCTCCAGTCGAGCTGTTCATGGACCCAGTGTTATAAATTACACGACTTTCTGCGTATATTGTAAGAAAACGAGTTTGGTTTTTACTGTTATTGTAGTGTGTAACGATACATACTTCTTAAAGACGATGGGCCTGAGAGACATATAAAATATACTATATCATCTACAAGACATTGCACTTTCCTCCCTCATGCCGTTTTGGAAGACTTCGCCGGCAGCCAGTAGTACTGTACAAATAAAAGTATTCCTTAATATTATTTTAATCTAATTACTGACAGGTTTCATCAGAGCGATCAGGCGAGGTTGCGTCAGGGGCACCGTTACAGGCACGTCACTTATGATTGTAGGTGCGGTTCGTGGCTTCTGCGCATTCGGCGCGCGCTCGTTCGATCGCACCAGCCAAGCAGACCACGCGGTAAAAGCCGGCTCCGCTTCTGTTCCGTTCAGACTCGATTGAGACATTGCGCTGGTGGTCGCCACGAACGCTTTACTTTAGCAAGAGTTCGACACTAACGTTAGTGAAAACAGCGTTCTTATCGATACACCTCCAACCGGCTTCAGGTAGGCTTCTCTCTCTCTCTCTCTCTCTCTCTCTCTCTCTCTCTCTCTCTCTCTCTCTCTCTCTCTCTCTCTCTCTCTCACACACACACACACACACACACACACACACACACACACACACACACGCTCATATCATACATATGCACACTTACATGCACATGCGTGCACACATACATGCACACAACATAGATCTTCTAAACTCTAATCGAACTTGATTTGCTTATGTAATATTTAACCAAAAATATAATCTGGAACATTACTGGTTCATCTTTTTTAATGTTTCGACTTTCGTTCACGCAGATTGTTCACACAGAATATCTCAACGATAGTGTATAGTTCATACATGTCGACTGATTCGGGTGCCCCAGTGTTGGCCTCTATTTGCATTTTGTGTCCGAGAGTGTAATTCGTCTGTCATAGGACTAGGAGTCCGTCAGTGACATGATTCTGTATGATGTCCGTATTTCTGGACTCCCTTATTCTCTGTTGTACAGTGTCTGTTTCAAAGTGTTTGCCTGCTCGCCTCGATGTCTCTGTCTGCCTGCCAGCGTGTGCCCAACTGCCTGCCTATTTGTCCATCTGATTCGGTCTTGTTGTCTGTCTCAGTTTTTGTGTCTCTCTGACTCTGTGACTTGGTTAATCTGCTGCCTGTCTCTGCCTGTCGGCTTGTCTATTCACCTGCCTGCCTGCCTGCCTGCCAGCCTGCTTCTGCGTGTGTGTGTGTGTGTGTGTGTGTGTGTGTGTGTGTATGTGTGTTTTTCTTTCATCTGTCTGAGCCAGTCTTCTGTCTTCCTGTCTGCATCTCATATGTGACACGATAACCACATTCAACAGATGTCATGAATCATACACACATGTCCGCATTGCCAATGATAGCACTAAGTCTGTGAAGAGAAGTGTTATTAAAGCATTAGTGAGCATAGCCTTGTTAATAAGACATCTCATGCACTGTTCATGCTTGCATGCACTGATAACATGCAGAAATAAACATGCACATACAGGCAAAAACATGTACTTTCTCATGAAAGTTGTTGGTAAACTGTGTGGCATTTTTTACAAATGAAGAGCACATTAATCAAATGAAAAAGATGCATTCCAATGATTACTGATCAACATGTAGGAGAGAGGTGGAGTTAGTGGTGTAGAAATGCTTGTTAGTGTGTGTGCACATGTGCGTATGTGTGTGTGTGTGTGTGAGAGAGAGAGAGAGAGAGAGAGAGAGAGAGAGAGAGAGAGAGAGAGAGAGAGAGAGAGAGAGAGAGAACAGACAGAACTGAACAGAAGACATACACATACTCATCTGCTGGAAGTAGTGAAATGAAGCTATAGCTTTGAGTTTGTGGGTAAACATTGTCCAGAAAGATGGTTTCCATTATGGTTATGTGCATGAGTACATATGTAGATGCAATTTTGACACCAGAACATGATAATCTGGACTGCTGAGACTAGAATTTATTCATGTGCAGTTTTTCTACCTAGGTTTTAATCCTGGAGTCTGAAACTTGGCATTCCAACCCCAGCAATGTTCACAGAAGATTTGAGGAGTTGGACTTTTGCTCTGGACAGCACTTTGAGCACAGGTCTCCATAGTGGCTGTGTGCTGTGGCCCTGTTGTAGTAACTTTATCCCCAGTCCTGTGGGTGCTCTGCCGTGCAGTTAGTCATGAATCAAAATCAGTCTTTCTGCAAAGCTGTACAGGGACTTTGAAACTGATAGGTGTAAATTGTATGCAACACTAATGTCACCAAGCCACTAGTCAAAGCAGCTGAAATAAGAAACTTTTCATTGATGTGACATGATGATCCCGTTAGTTTTTTTTGGTCCCCCCCCCCCCCCCCCCCCCCCCCCCCCCCCCCCCCCTGCATTTGTTGCATCAGTGGAAATGAGGGAGAATTTCTTGTATGTGTGAAACAGTGAGAAAATGTTCCCCTTTATTCTTTCCAGACACATCAACTTGCAGCAAAATGGCTTCCAAATTTGAAATCGACAGCCCCAACGTGCACTACACGCCTGACTACATCGAGGCCCAGTACAACTATGACACCACAGACGTGGAGAGGAAAGGCACCCGACTGGTGGTCCGCCCTCGCACGACACGCTACACGTTCCGCACGACGTGCCACGTGCCCAAGTTGGGCGTGATGCTGGTGGGGTGGGGGGGCAACAACGGGTCCACCCTGACTGGCGCCGTGCTGGCCAACCGTCTTGGGCTGTGCTGGCACTCCAAGGAAGGCCTGCACCAGCCCGACTACTTCGGCTCCGTCACCCAGGCCTCCACTGTCAGCCTGGGCCTGTCGTCTGAGGGCGAAGTGTTTGTTCCTCTCAAAGACCTCCTGCCAATGGTGGAGCCCAATGACCTGGTCATCGACGGTAAGGGAACGGACTCTCTCTCCCCTCTCTCCCCCCCCCCCCCTCTCTCTCTCTCTCACTGTGTCTCTGTCTCACTGTATCTCTTTCTCACTCACTCTCTCCTCTCTCTCTCTCTCTCTCTCTCTCCTCTCTCCCCTGACTTCTCCCTCACCTCTCTCTCGATTGCTCTCCTGATCTCCCTCGTCTCACCTCACTCCTCTCTCTCTCCCTCTCTCTCTCTCTCTCTCTCTCTCTCTCTCTTTCTCACTGTGCCTCTCTCTCACTGTGTCTGTCTCTTTCTCTCTCTGTCTCTTTCTCTCTCTGTCTCTTTCTCTCTCTCTGTCTCTTTCTCTCTCACTCTCTCTCTGTCTCACTCACTCTCCATCTCTCTCACTCTCCATCTCTCTCTGTCTTTCTCTCTCTCTCTCTCTCTCTCTCTCTCTCTCTCTCTCTCTCTCTCTCTCTCTCTCTCTCTCTCTCTCTCTCTCTCTCTCTCTCTCTCTCTCTCTCTCTCTCTCTCTCTCTCTCTGTCTCTCTGTGTGTCTCTGTCTCTATCTCTGTGTCTCTCTCTATCTGTGTCTCTCTCTATCTCTGTCTCTCTATCTCTGTCTGTCTGTCTGTCTGTCTGTCTGTCTGTCTGTCTCTCTCTCTCTCTCTCTCTCTCTCTCTCTCTCTCTCTCTCTCTCTCTCTCTCTCACTCTTGGTATTCCCCTGTCTCTGTCTCTCTCTTGCTCTCTCTGTTTCTGTATGTTAAAATTTGTCTGTGTAACTCAGGTGTCTGTGTGTGTGTGTGTGTGTTTTTATGTATGTGTGTGTCTGCTTGTGTGCACATATTTGTGCATCTCTCTCTCTCTCTCTCTCTCTCTCTCTCTCTCTCTCTCTCTCTCTCTCTCTCTCTCTCTCTCTCTCTCTCTCTCTCATTCTCCCTCTCCCTCTCCCTCTCTTTCTCACTCTTTCTCTCTCTCTCTTTCTCTCTCCTCCCCCCCCCCCCCCCCCCCCTGTATGTGTGTTAGGTTGTGCATATTGCTCATATGCAGCTTTTTGAAAGGTTGACCTTGCACAGAAACGGGAAACAGGTGATTGAAACTTTTCACAAAGGATGATCAGCCATCTGTTGCAAGCTGAAAGAGAAATGAAAGAGGCAGGGGTGGGGGAGTGGGTAATTTGTCTGCTCAGTAGGCAAAAAAAGAATAGTTGTGTTTTAGACAATATGGGGTTGGTAAGTAGGCCAGAATTTTAAAATACTTTTCAAAGGAGGCTTGATTGAGACTGTTCATGTGTGTGGGTATGCGTGTGTGCATGTGTGTCCATATTAAGAAGTGTAATGTAAACAGTAGATTCATCTGAACATAAATTAAAATTTCCCTTGCACTGGAAAGGCTTTTTGACTTAGTGTTCATAGGGACGATGGGATAGCACGCAGTTTGTTCTTTACCTTTGATCTCTTTCTTTTTTGTCTTTTTTTCATCATCAGAAAAAGTTTAGGTTTGGCAGGAAAAATATATGTTGCTGGATTACCATAACTGCAATCTTTTTTGCTTTGGCTTTATAGTCTTGCATAATACATGTAAAGGGAAAGGTGGTCTTTTTACATTGCGATTTTTCCACCCATTGATGGCTGCTCAAACCGCACACATTTACCCCCTGGTCATTGGGCTACCTCTATTTATCATTCCAACACCATCTCAACTCCCCGGGGAGCATGCAACCAAGCTGCGGATGAACACGTCTAAGTTAGCTTTAACAATGTTCCAACTCGGCCCTCACACATACCCATTTTACTCCTGATGGCTACACTGACAAGGACCACCTACCTTGGTCTGGCCGGACTTGAAGTGGCCAAGATGACACCTTGTCTGGCTGGACTTAAAGTGGCCAAGATGGCCAGAATGAGTCAGCCCTTTGGAAATGCTTAAGTCATTCACAGACATGCATGCACACTATTGTGCGTTCACATGCATATGCATTCACAGGAACAGACAAACACCTATCTTGCTCTCTCTCTCTCTCTCTCTCTCTCTCTCTCTCTCTCTCTCTCTCTCTCTCTCTCTCTCTCTCGTACGCACACACACTCACAAACACACATGCACACACGCATACACGCTCAGTCACAGTTGATTCAGAAGAAAAGAAGTTTAAATCATTAGAGTTTGGGTAAGGGTATGCTTGTAAAGGAAATGGGATTATTCCACTCGGAGCTAGATTGTATTGCTAAATTACGAGTACTTCTCTGAATCACAGTAAATGAGTAATGTTGACATCTGTGGAAGCAGCTGTTTTCATAATACTGTAATTTAATTGTGAATGTTTTGTTGGTTTTTACGTTGAAATCAAGCAAAAATTGATATTTTTTTAAAGAGGAAAAAACCCTTGTTGAATGAGAGAGAATATTGATATTTACTTATTTTTTAAACTTAATTTTGCCAATGTGTGGGTATGATGTGGACACATCCCAAGATACAATTGTGATTAAACAGAGACTTTTGTGGATGCCTTCTGGAGATGTTAACTATGGAACATTATTACAAGGAGGAGACTTTAAGCATTAGATGTTTAGTCAACTGTCTTCATGGTTAACCTCTGTGAGGTTTGAGTTTTTTATGCAGGAGAAAAAATAGTCAGTCTCAAACTAGATTATCTCAAACTAAGCAGACATGTTGGGCTCTTTTGCATGTTATCAATAATAGGTCAATGGGTTGCTACCAGACACTGGTGATTTAGCATGAATCTTGTTTGTCAAGATAGAACATGTATATTGGGATCTTTTGAATACACTTTTCTGATATACTTTATGTCCAGTAAATCCAACATGTATATGGTTAAACAGTAATATCATACAGAGAATTAAGAAGCTGTGTGTGTGCGCATTGGGGGTGTGTGCATGTGTGTATGTGTATGTATGCATGCATATTTGATAGGATGGTTCTTCACTGCAGTTGAAATTGACAATCTATATTCTCTATCTGAATCTCTTGTCTGACTCTTATGTGAATACAGCTACATGACAAATACTAGCATATCATCTGCCCCTCACATCTCCTTCAAGTTCAACGTCTCATTTCTGTTTCTCCTGGGTGACAGCTCAGTCTCGCTCCTAAACCTGTATTGTGGTCATGATGGTCTCGCCAGGAATCTTGTTTTCCTTGCTCCACACCTCCCTGTTTGGCCATGCTGTAGGCGGCAAGTCAGAGACAGTCAGCCCTGATGATGAAGGCTTATCGAGAGACAGTCAGCCCTGATGATGAAGGCTTATCGAGAGACAGTCAGCCCTGCTGATGAAGGCTTATCGAGAGACAGTCAGCCCTGATGATGAAGGCTTATGGAGAGACAGTCATCCCTGCTGATGAAGGCTTATCGAGAGACAGTCATCCCTGATGATGAAGGCTTATCGAGAGACAGTCATCCCTGATGATGAAGGCTTATCGAGAGACAGTCAGCCCTGATGATGAAGGCTTATCGAGAGAAGTCATGCACCTGATGTTGTTCCAAGTTATTTGTTGGACACTGGAGTTTAGTGACCAGTTGCTTTGTCGTGGGTGTGTTGGGTCAATCTTCCAAGGTGGTTGAAACACATGTGCAATCTGAGTGAGTTGACCCTGATCTGATGCCCCAGGTGTCTTCTTGTGTTGCCTGGAGCTGCCCCTGGCTGAGCTGCTGGAGCAGGTCACATTAGCCCAGCAGCCAGGGGCTCCTGCTGAAGAGGGAGGCTTGGGGTGGTTCTGTCTGTATGTTCCACTTGCATTGTATTGTGGTCATGCAGGCCTCATCAGCAATGTGGTTTATCTCACACTGCACCTCCTTGTTTGCTTGTCCACACTGTGATGTTTGAAGTTTTGATGGTGGCCAATGCCAGAAACACCAGTCATGTTGATTGATGGAATGTTACATTCCCATAGATGCACACCACCCTGGAAGACTGAGCCAGACCCACACAGCGCTGACTTTGTCACCATGTCCTGCATCCAGCCCAAAAGAAATTATCCTACACGCATCCACCAATCCAACTGAAAGGTCAACACCCAACCCTCGCTTTAAACCATGTTGAGAAGCAGTTATTATGTTGATCTTTCCTTGAAATCTTATCACAGATCTTGCAGCACCTCCAAGACTTTCCATCCAAATTCTACTTCATCTTGATTGTAACAGCAGACAGGCACCTGGAGCTGTAACCAGGTGTGGCCCTCCCCCCCCAGAGAGTGTCAGGAAGTGTAAAGTGCTGAAACACTTAATGACAGGGGTTCTTCCTCAGAAGACCGTCTGTTGCCTCCCTCCATTGAGAGTTCCTTGCCACTTACGGCTGGAGCTGCTTGATGTCCCCGTATCAGCTGGAACTCTTTTAACCACGGGGCTTTCAGTGTCTGCTCCAGTAGCAAGGCCAGGGGTGCCCAAGCAGTCGGAGGCCACTAGGGATTGCTTTATCATAACTGTGGTGAAAACACTCTCTGTGTTGAGCCATGCAGAAAAGCCACTCCTCACACCACGCATGCCGGATCTCCCTTCCAGGCTGGGACATCTCGGGTCTGAACCTGGCGGACGCCATGGAGCGCGCCAAGGTGTTGGACTTTGACCTGCAGCGCCAGCTGCAGCCCCACATGGAGAAGCTGCGGCCCCGGCCCTCCATCTTCGTGCCCGACTTCGTGGCCGCCAACCAGGCAGGACGTGCGGACAACGTACTGGCCGGCACCAAGCAGTCTATGATGGAGAGGATCCGCCAGGACATCCGTGACTTCAAGGCCAAGTCCAAGGTGGACAGGGTGAGAAGCGCTTTCACTCAATTGTCGTTCTCAGTAGGCAATTTTTTAAGGCATTGCTTTATATAGCAGCTTATTACCCTTAACTGGGTCTCAAACTGCTTTGCAGTTTACTTCCTTATCACTGGGCCATTTGAATAATTGTTTACTGGCACCTGAAAGCAGACACAGTGACGAACACCGAGGATGCACACAGTCAGGTGCTTGCATTATCTCCACCGCTTTGGGAATATTCCAGCCCAGCACTGACTCATTCCTGAGCCAAAAAATTAACTGCATCAAAATTGCACAGTGTGGTTTTTGTGTGTGGTTTTTTGTGTGCGGGGGGGGGGGGGTCCTGTTCATATTTTAATTTTTAGCAGCTGTTTGTTTGAGCAAGTATGTGCATAGGCTTATTTTACAAAGTGTTGATATTATTCATGTGGTTCACAGTAAGTACCAGCTGCTGCATCTGCGTTCTAAAGTCAATTATCATAATGTCACGTTTGTGTCTTTCCTTGCAGCTGTAATTTTGTAGGTGCTTTTTGTGTCTGCCCATTAATGGATATTTGCATCAACAAGTCCCAGCTGGTTAATAAAGAAAAAAAACACCTCCACAGTGCAATGCAGTAAGGCCCCCACAAATATATGTAACCGAGTGGAGGGGGGGGGGGGGGGCCGAAATATGGAAATAGAGAGAGGTTGAAAAGGGAAATAGGTTCGATATGTGACCAGCCACGACAAAACCAGTGCTAAGTCGCGCGGCCCTATTTTGCGCAAAGTCTGAGAAAAGGCAGGGAGGGTCAATCTGGGTGATTTTTCATTTTTTGATAAAAATAGATTCTACATGGTTCAAACTATTATGCCAGCAAAGGAAACATTTTGAAGAATTATATTTTGATGGTAAAATAAAGACTTTTGTGTTATGTATTGTTTCAAAAGCTCCCTGTAATTAGCGTTAATTGCCTCATTTTAGCCGCAATAAACACACCTAAACCCTTGCAGAACATTTTCATGTTATATACCATTAGAAAGGCCTCTCTCTCGGCAGTCCCGCTCTGTGGATGTCGAAGAAAAATAAGGTCAGCTATTTTTGGAAACGGAGTTTGAAATACCGTTGCTAAGGTGTTTAATGTCTGAAGAGGATACATCTTCTGAGACCGGTTTTTCAAAATGACCGCTGCTTCAGTACCCAACTTGAAATGCCTGTAACTCCTATTCTAATTAACTCACACTGTTCATTCTTATATCAAAACAAACAGGAATGAATGCAGAATTCAAAAATATTAAAACCCTATTTTGTCCAAAAAATGACTTAGCACTGGTTTTGTCGTGGCTGGTCACATATGTTTGAAAAGAAACAATTAGGAATAGGCTTTCCCAGTATATAATATTTAATCTGATACTAACACAGTTATACAAAAGCACGATGGCAAACTAAAATAAACCAAGACAACACAATAGTCAGAGTATCATAACCATAAAAACTAAAATGGGAAAATTACACATAAATGCCAACATCAAATAATGGAAAAGTCAAGGCATTTAAAGAAAATTCAACAGTTTAAGTTGTGCTATTATATACAAAAGGAAAAAGCCCACAATGAACTGGTAATACTTGTTGTTGGAACTGAACATGAGGTGGTGATGCTAACATTCCAAATGACAACAGTGAATGGGTCACTCATTTGCCTTTGAACAGTAGTGTAACTAGACAACTCCTGAGTTAACGAATCACCTGATCCAGTGTAAGGCGACCAAGCATATGTATCTACTATACATTGCTCCACCAAGGCATTCTGACATACCATAATCAATATACTGGTAGTGATAGGCACTTGAACACAGCAAAAGACCGCCAGAACTAAATTCCCAAATAGTCATAGTATAGAACTACCCCAACTACATGGATACATTGCCTTCTCCAAAACCTCTGGTCCCTAACTCTGGAATCTCATGCCAACATACTAACCCTACTTCTGGGTCAAATGTAAGTTTCCATTAATCACAGTCACAAGGGGAGTGGTATATGAATACACAGCTTTGACAACATTATGCATAAAATCATAGTAAGTACAAACAAGAACATCAGTAATAACATGAGATAATGCACACACCTCATGATAGGCTAGGTCACCCGATCCTCAATTGACCTCTTGTTCAGGAATACTTCAGCGCCCAAACATTCGTCACACACACCGACATGTTTCATTACAGCTGAAGTACAGAGTAAAATCTTGACAGCACACAGTCACACCAAGACTAAGTTTATTCCAAGAAACCAACCAAAGGGATGGAGGAATGCAATAAATATTTCACTCAAACCGCATGGAAAAGAGTAAGATAGTCTCACGACAACACCGAGGACAATGAAAGCCGGTTCTAACGGAACTGGATTCTTAACTGCCAACTATGAAAGCAACTAGAAAACAATAATATTTCACGACAATTGGGAAAGGAAACTTCTCTCTCTTCCTCTGACTCAGATTGGTTAAAATCTCCCGGTCAGCCTCATCATTAATTACAATAACTACTAGAAAATTACAAACCAATTGATTTTCTACTTACCCTGTCCCCATGGTCAGTTTAATGATGTCATGAATGACGTCAGAAGGAAAAAATGCATTGATTGTAAAGAGTACAAAAAGGAGAAAAGAGATCCTCCTCCAAAAAGAGCCCTCGGAGCGAAGCAGGCTTCTTCACCAGTGCAGAGTGCAGAAGGCGAAAACAGCTGAGGGCGAGAACATCGCAACGGGAAAGGGGTGGGGCGAAAAAATGGAAGCCAGCACGTGGGCGGGAAATCGGAGAGCCGAAGCTCGACATCCGAGGTCAAAAACTAACACTAAAAGAACAAAACTAGTGATGGGTCATGGTGGCACAAAAGTGCACCTTGTCACATATAGTTGTGGTTTTGGTAACCTGATTAGCGCAATCTGTAACTGCTTACTTTATACTTTTTTGGTAATCATTAAAATACTGTATTTTGTCTAATAGTCGCGCCTCCCCTAATAAACACGCCCCCCCCATCTCCCCTTCCATTCCCGCCTCCTCCCCACCTGGTAAATGAAAGTACTCCAGAGAACCGTCATCGCTGTCAGTGAACACAAAGGAGCGCTGGTTTTCCAGAGCGTCCTCGCCAGTTGCACTTTCGTCTTGGAAAATCCCTTGAACTCGACGTCGGACTCGTCAGTATCTTCACCCAGGAAAAGATCATCTTCACTCCTGTAGAGTTTTTGACTCACATGCGAAGCAAAAGTGAATCTATGTACTCACCCGTTTCATCCGTTCGGGCGTCCGGGCGCCTGTAAAAAACTTTAACGTTGGATTTTTCTCTGAGATTATTAAGTCTATTAACACCCAATTTGTCATGATGGTGTAGGATGACAAGGCGTCAAAAAACATACATAGTGACTTGACCTTGCTTCAAGGTCAAGGTCACAGGAGCTCTTTAAAGTTGGATTGTATACATATTTTGAAGTGACCTTGACCCTGAACTATGGAAGATAACTCTTCCAAACTTCATAACATTGTAGTACACATGTTATACTTTCATACTAGGTTACCCGTGTCGGGCGTCCGGGCGTCCGTTTAAAACTTTAACGTTGGATTTTTCTCGGAGACTATTAAGTCTATCAACACCCAATTTGGCATGATGGTGTATGATGACAAGGCATCAAAAACATACATAGTGACTTGACCTTGCTTCAAGGTCAAGGTCGCAGGGGCCGTAAATGTTGTCTACAAAACAGCCACTTTTCACATCCTCTCAGCATGTGAGTCGTGTGGGCTTTGCCCTTCTTGTTTATAAAGCTCTCTTTGATTGGTGATTAACTTTCCTCATCCTCCTGCATAGCTGTGTTCAGGGAAAATGGTGAGTGATGTAGAATCAAATTGACGCGACTATTAGACAAAATACTGTATTTTAAAAAGCAAAGGTAAGCAACTAACAGCATTATGACCCATGTTCCCTGTAAGCACTGTTTAAGTAACTTAATGTAGCATTTTCACTCGAAGAGAAATTTAGATTTATGTTCAGATGTGTCTACTGTATACATGACATTTATAAACACACACACGTATATACAGTAGAACCTGCGAATAGCGAACCTCTAAATAGCACCACACCTCGCTATTGCACTAGGTCACGGCCGGCACGGATTGATTTCTTAAGAAAATTACCTCTGAATAGCACCAAACCTCGCAATTGCGATTAGCGATACCCCTCTTCCGGTCCCAACCGTGGTTTTTACCTGCAAATAGCACCACTTTGACTCAATAAAAGTGACATCTGATCCTTCTTTCATAGCGATTTGAACAAAATCCTCATCGTCCTGCTGCGACGCCATTGCAATGTAGCGTTGAAATCGCCCCCTTGCCACATGTGTAAACAAAGTCTGGCAGTGCCTTATCCTCTTCAAATTCAGAGACACAGACGATCTACAATGTTCCTCACTATCTTATAAGAGAACTAGACTACCTCGCCTGCTCACAACACGCACAAGAAATTAACATACGCACCGCATCAAGGGAGAAATCTGGGAATTCATTTATCTGTCTGAAAGCCACAAAAGGGGCGATTGCTTGATTATTTGTTTTCCTGATTATTAAATCCTTTTCTTAATTGTCAAACCTGTTGTCCTCCTGTTTCTTTGCATGTGAATGAAAGAAATTTAATTGTGGCGTTTCTCCTCCGCACGCCAGAACCCCTAGACCAGCGCCCACTGCGCAGAGCCTGTGTTTTTTTCACAAACACAAGAGGAGGTAACGTCACAGCCAAACTATTTGTAACTTCACTGAAGTGTGTATAAAATAAAATAATGAATGATTTTAACAATTGTTCTGTGTCCCTTTCTATTTATTTTCTCATTTCTTCTTCTATACTATCCACATTTTCATGTGAGTGCTTCGAAATGTGTCTTTGACCATGAGAATTGTTGAACCTCCAAATAGCACCATACCTCGGAATAGCACCACTTTTTGTTTGGTCCCTAGGGGTGGTGCTATTCGCAGGTTCTACTGTACACACAACTGTGCACAGTCTCAATCTGGCCTCTTGAAAGTCAAGCCTACCTATGGACCCCTCCTTTTCCTTGCATTGATACGATAACCACAACTGGTTTTGTGTTTGTGTGTGCTTGCATGCGCGCATGCGCCTCATCTTTGCATGAAGGGCCTGGACTATTTGAGATGCAACAATTTGAATGAGAGAGTTATTCACAGCTTTGATCAAGTTTGGGTTCCATCTCTTTACCTGACATCCCAGTTTTGCCTCGGTGTTCACAGGTGATAGTGCTGTGGACAGCCAACACGGAGCGCTTCAGCGAGGTGCGTGCCAGTCTGAACGACACGGCAGAGAACCTGCTGGCCTCCATCAAGCGAGGCGAGGCTGAGGTGTCGCCCTCCACGCTGTTTGCCGTGGCCAGCGTGCTGGAGGGCATCACTTACATCAACGGGTCGCCTCAGAACACCTTCGTCCCTGGCCTCCTGCAGCTGGCGGAGCAGCGCGGCGTCTTCATTGGCGGCGACGACTTCAAGTCCGGCCAGACCAAGGTAGGTGGTCCTTGTCAGTGTAGCCATCTTGGCTGCCATTGGGGTCCTTGCTGTATGGACCTGGAATGTCTTTTTTCCATGTAGTTAATAGTTACATCAACATGGTACACTCTTCAAGGAGTTCTTGATTACTATGCAAGCCCATTCCACCCATCTCGGCACCTTGCCTCCACAAGCATTCTGCCTCCAGCAGCCTGCTATGTGCCTGCTACTTCCTCTGTGTTCTGCCCCTCATACTAATCATTCTGTGTTGTGATCAGGAGCAGAGAAGCCTGTTGTGCCTCACAGGTTTGCTGAGTTTTGAACAGCAAGTTTCATGCAGGAAAACTATATTTAGAGCTGTCCCACCTTTGCGACCTGCAAGGGTTGCTATGGGAACTGTGGTAAGGATGGAGTATTGCAGTGTGGGACATTGTACTTTTAAAAAATACTTTTAAAACTGAAACATGTGATGGAGAGATTTTTATAGCCTGCTGTTGGTAATCAAGCTCTGGTTCAGCTGCAAAGTCAGTACATGGCTATCAGAGAAGAACTGCAAAAGGTGCATGCCCTGTCATGACTGATACAATAAGTTGTGGGTGTATCTATGATTAAAGGAGCAAAGAGAGGCAGGAATGAAAGTTGTATGCCTTCAGCATTTGATGTGGTTTATCAAGCAGTTACCAAATACTTTTAAAATTGCTACAAATGTTGAGAACTATCCAGAATAAGGATTTTTGGTGTGGTTTTTTTTCTTTTTCTTTCTTTCTTTATTTCTTAACCTTACATAGATCTAGGATGTGAAGATAATCAAGTCATTCATGTGCAGGAGGGGTTGTAGTTAGTACTGTTGTCACAGTAGTTGTAGACATCTGTTAGTCCTAGAAGAGCATGGATATGTGCCACTGGATGTCAGGCCTGTCCTGTTGACATTGTCTGCTGTGACTTCAGAGTGCAATGCAGGAATGTCAGTCCAAGTCACAGCATTCCAGTCTGAGGCTGACAGTTAGTCTATGGGTCTGGAGTTGGGCCTTCCTCAAGCAGTGCTTGTCTCCTGTCCACTCCATCAAGTTCCTCTCAAGCCCGCTGCCTGCAGGCATGTCTGTCTGAAAGTGTTGTCCTCCAGGTGTTCTTGCTGATCCCAAGTGCCCTGTGCAGCAGTGTTGTGAATTCACATGAGGCAAAACTGGTCTCTGTCTTGCAGATGAAGTCGGTGCTGGTGGACTTCCTGGTGAGTGCTGGCATCAAGCCCGTCTCCATCGTCAGCTACAACCACCTGGGCAACAACGACGGCAAGAACCTCTCCGCCCCCCAGACCTTCCGCTCCAAAGAGGTGGGTGCTGGGCTGTCTTGAACTCCAGTCTGTCTGATGCATTCTCAAGGCAAGATCTCTGCCTAGAGATGTGGCTGTCTGATGCATTCTCAATGCAAGATCTCTGCCTAGAGATGTGGCTGTCTGATGCATTCTCAATGCAAGATCTCTGCCTAGAGATGTGGCTGTCTGATGCATTCTCAAGGCAAGATCTCTGCCTAGAGATGTGGCTGTCTGATGCATTCTCAAGGCAAGATCTCTGCCTAGAGATGTGGCTGTCTGATGCATTCTCAATGCAAGATCTCTGCCTAGAGATGTGGCTGTCTGTTGCATTCTCAAGGCAAGATCTCTGCTAGAGCTGTGGCTGTCTGATGCATTCTCAAGGCAAGATCTCTGCCTAGAGATGTGGCTGTCTGATGCATTCTCAAGGCAAGATCTCTGCCTAGAGATGTGGCTGTCTGTTGCATTCTCAAGGCAAGATCTCTGCCTAGAGATGTGGCTGTCTGATGCATTCTCAAGGCAAGATCTCTGCCTAGAGATGTGGCTGTCTGTTGCATTTCAAGGCAAGATCAATGCAAGATCTCTGCCTAGAGATGTGGCTGTCTGATGCATTCTCAAGGCAAGATCTCTGCCTAGAGATGTGGCTGTCTGTTGCATTCTCAAGGCAAGATCAATGCAAGATCTCTGCCTAGAGATGTGGCTGTCTGATGCATTCTCAAGGCAAGATCTCTGCCTAGAGATGTGGCTGTCTGATGCATTCTCAAGGCAAGATCTCTGCCTAGAGATGTGGCTGTCTGATGCATTCTCAATGCAAGATCTCTGCCTAGAGATGTGGCTGTCTGATGCATTCTCAAGGCAAGATATCTGCCTAGAGATGTGGCTGTCTGTTGCATTCTCAAGGCAAGATCAATGCAAGATCTCTGCCTAGAGATGTGGCTGTCTGTTGCATTCTCAAGGCAAGATCTCTGCCTAGAGATGTGGCTGTCTGATGCATTCTCAAGGCAAGATCTCTGCCTAGAGATGTGGCTGTCTGATGCATTCTCAAGGCAAGATCTCTGCCTAGAGATGTGGCTGTCTGATGCATTCTCAAGGCAAGATCTCTGCCTAGAGATGTGGCTGTCTGTTGCATTCTCAAGGCAAGATCAATGCAAGATCTCTGCCTAGAGATGTGGCTGTCTGATGCATTCTCAAGGCAAGATCTCTGCCTAGAGATGTGGCTGTCTGATGCATTCTCAATGCAAGATCTCTGCCTAGAGATGTGGCTGTCTGATGCATTCTCAAGGCAAGATATCTGCCTAGAGATGTGGCTGTCTGTTGCATTCTCAAGGCAAGATCAATGCAAGATCTCTGCCTAGAGATGTGGCTGTCTGATGCATTCTCAAGGCAAGATCTCTGCCTAGAGATGTGGCTGTCTGATGCATTCTCAAGGCAAGATCTCTGCCTAGAGATGTGGCTGTCTGTTGCATTCTCAAGGCAAGATCAATGCAAGATCTCTGCCTAGAGATGTGGCTGTCTGATGCATTCTCAAGGCAAGATCTCTGCCTAGAGATGTGGCTGTCTGTTGCATTCTCAAGGCAAGATCAATGCAAGATCTCTGCCTAGAGATGTGGCTGTCTGATGCATTCTCAAGGCAAGATCTCTGCCTAGAGATGTGGCTGTCTGATGCATTCTCAAGGCAAGATCTCTGCCTAGAGATGTGGCTGTCTGATGCATTCTCAATGCAAGATCTCTGCCTAGAGATGTGGCTGTCTGATGCATTCTCAAGGCAAGATATCTGCCTAGAGATGTGGCTGTCTGTTGCATTCTCAAGGCAAGATCAATGCAAGATCTCTGCCTAGAGATGTGGCTGTCTGTTGCATTCTCAAGGCAAGATCTCTGCCTAGAGATGTGGCTGTCTGATGCATTCTCAAGGCAAGATCTCTGCCTAGAGATGTGGCTGTCTGATGCATTCTCAAGGCAAGATCTCTGCCTAGAGATGTGGCTGTCTGATGCATTCTCAAGGCAAGATCTCTGCCTAGAGATGTGGCTGTCTGTTGCATTCTCAAGGCAAGATCTCTGCCTAGAGATGTGGCTGTCTGTTGCATTCTCAAGGCAAGATCAATGCAAGATCTCTGCCTAGAGATGTGGCTGTCTGATGCATTCTCAATGCAAGATCTCTGCCTAGAGATGTGGCTGTCTGATGCATTCTCAAGGCAAGATCTCTGCCTAGAGATGTGGCTGTCTGTTGCATTCTCAATGCAAGATCTCTGCCTAGAGATGTGGCTGTCTGTTGCATTCTCAAGGCAAGATCTCTGCCTAGAGATGTGGCTGTCTGATGCATTCTCAATGCAAGATCTCTGCCTAGAGATGTGGCTGTCTGATGCATTCTCAAGGCAAGATCTCTGCCTAGAGATGTGGCTGTCTGATGCATTCTCAATGCAAGATCTCTGCCTAGAGATGTGGCTGTCTGATGCATTCTCAATGCAAGATCTCTGCCTAGAGATGTGGCTGTCTGATGCATTCTCAAGGCAAGATCTCTGCCTAGAGATGTGGCTGTCTGATGCATTCTCAATGCAAGATCTCTGCCTAGAGATGTGGCTGGATGGAATATTCACCAGGTTGTGTTTTAAATGAATTTGAAGTCTCTGTACTTGTTCATGAGTTGCAGTGTGAATTTTGTCATTAACGCTAGAAGCATTATGGGGCCAACATTTGGGCTGAATTTCCTGTTCACTGGATGCTCTGTCTGGAATGTTCTGATTTACTCCTGTATGAACTGTTCAAGTTTCCAGCTCGAGCAGTGCTTGATAAAATGGACGTATATTTGAGAAGCCAAAGCAGCTGCTGAATAAAATATTGGGCTGAAACTTCAGCCCTGTAACACATCTATGGTTACAACACTAGAAGCCTGCCAATGCCAATTGATCAGTGAAAGAGTGATGAATATATGGACCTGGTGATTCCAGTTTTGCTCACAGGATACTGCCTGCTCTGCCTGACATGAATGCCAAGTCTGTAACACTGTTGGAACACTGAGTCGGAGTAGGGAGACTGGCGGGTGACCCCACATCTTGGATGGCCAGCCAGTGGCAGTATGGGAATGGCAGGAATGGTGAAGTGGAGCATCATGGGACTCCTGTTAATAGGGGCAGTTCTTGCAAGATACTTCATCAGCCACTGCCATGTTTGGAATTTTCCAGATTTTATGTAATTGAAACAGTTGCCTTACTAATTTCCTGTCTCTGTCGCAGATCTCCAAGAGCAATGTGGTGGACGACATGGTGGCCAGCAACCAGGTGCTGTACAAGCCTGGGGAGAAGCCGGACCACACGGTGGTCATCAAGTATGTGCCCTACGTGGGCGACAGCAAGCGCGCCATGGACGAGTACACGTCTGAGATCATGATGGGGGGACGCAACACGCTGGTCATCCACAACACGTGCGAGGACTCCCTGCTGGCGGCCCCGCTCATGCTGGACCTGGTGCTGCTGGCGGAGCTCTGTCAGCGCGTGCAGTTCCAGGTGGAGGGCCAGGCGGAGTTCCAGAGCTTCCACTCGGTGCTGAGTCTGCTGGGACTGCTGTGCAAGGCGCCGCTGGTGCCGCCCGGCACTCCCGTGGTCAACGCCTTCGGGCGCCAGCGTGCCTGCATCGAGAACATCCTGCGCGCCTGTCTGGGCCTGGCTCCCAACAACCATATGATGCTGGAGTTCAAGCACAGCCGCAACCTCCGCACCGTCCACCAGCCAGCAGCGCCACAGGAGGAGCAGGAGGTGAAGGAGCAGGCCCAGGTAGGCTGTGTGGTAAGCGGCATGTGCCCCTCAGAAGTGGCAGCCATGAAGACTTCCAGCGAGAGTAGTGCTGCCGCGGTAAAAAAAGTGAAGCTTTAGTCTGTCCCTCTTTTGATGAGTGTCAAAAACTTATCAACAGTGGCTCTTTTGAGACCAATATCAGAAGAAAAAAAGTGTGGTCATGGTGTGATAGAAATTTATAAGTATTTTGGGGTTGGACTCTTTATTTTTATTTGTAAGATTATTATAGTTTAATATAAATATCTGCTATTTTATGACCGTGCACATTTTGTTATTCCACTCAATTCTATCTTTTTATCAAGTTCATATTGTTATATTTGTTATTTCATTTTCTATCCCATGGTGTAATATTCCAAATAAGAGGCAAGTATGTACAAAGTATACTTTGCACAAACATAAACTTGTTCACACTCGGTACAGCTATTTTTGGTGTCAGATTTAATGGACAGCAATCTTGCATGCTTAGAATACTGCCATCTGAAACACTGCAGAGCACATTCCAATATGGGGATTTAGATCTCCAGGATAGCCTTATTAATACCTAGACTACTGCCATCAACTACGCACCAAAGCATATTGCAATATGTGATATAGACATTCAAACTGAAGGGCATACGTTTTTTGAATGTCTTGAATCACTGCCATCTTGAGCGTATTACAGCATGGTTCCATCAACGAAGTCAATCCCACATCTTCCAACAGAGTCTCAGGTGCAGCCAGAATCTACAGAGGACCATGGAGTGGCTAGAGCTAGACATGACTATAACTTGACATCATCATAACTAGACATGACTAGAATTAGACGTACCCATAATGAAACATGACTAGAACTAGAATTAACCATACTTGGACATGACTAGAACTAGACATGACCAGAACAGATATGGCTAGAACTAGATGCAGCCAGAACTAAATGCAGCTAGAACTAGATGCGGCTAGAACTAGACATTGCTAGAGCTGGTTACCTCAGGGGAAAAAACCAGACAAGTGTCATACTGGAGGAATGAATATCTTGAAAACTGAAACTTTATGGTTGTATGTTACGATGGCTTAGTGTGTGTTTGCTCTGGTCCAAGTGTGATGCAGTGTTTGCAGACTTTGTGACATTTTTCCTGTCAGTTGTGATGTTCTGTTCCCAGTTTGCTGTGATGGATCTTGCGTACTCTTGAGTTGATGTTTATCATTTGTTGTTTGTTTTGTTTTTTACCCTCTGTAGAGGCAGTGGGGGAGTTTATCTGAGATTTCGCAGCCACAGGACTACTGATTTCATCAAATGTGCACTGTGTTCTTTTTTTTAATTTATTGACCCGCTCTATGAGATTTATTGTGATGTGTTTATTGTGTACAGCAAATAGCAGGAAAATGCCCTCTTTATTGTGCATTTTTGGGGTCTGCAGTATGGATTTTATTGCATATACTTCATCTTATTTTAGTGTGAAGGAAGGTTTTAAATAACTGGAATTTATACAAGCTGCAGAACAGATTAAAATCTTTTTCTTTCTTGTATGATGTTATGAAATATGCTACTCAGTGAAATTTATTGTATTTTATTATGTATAGCAAGTAGCAGAGAAATTGTTCTTGCAATATTTCATTTTATTCATGTGTCAAAACAAGTTGTATTTATGAAAAAGTTTAGATTGCATTCATACTATTCTATATGGGATTTTTTTTTAGCCTTACATATTTTATTGTGTACATCATGTCGTGGTGCCAAGTTGTGTATAATGCCGAGATTGAAACATGAAATAAACTTTTGCACATAAAGTGTTGAGTGTATTAGTGTGTGGTGTGGTGGCAGTGGTGGTAATAGTAGCAGTGGTGGTGGTGGCAGAGATGGTGGTGCTGGCAGAGGCGTTAGTGGTGGCAGTGATGGTAGTGGTGGTGGTGGCAGAGATGGTGGTGGTGGCAGAGGCGTTAGTGGTGGCAGAGATGGTAGTGAGGCAGCAGTGGTGGCAGAGATGGTAGTGGTAATGGTGGCAGAGGCAGCAGTTGTGGCAGAGATGGTGGTGGTGGCAGAGGCATTAGTGGTGGCAGCGGTGGTGTGTTGTGTTGGTGGCAGAGATGGTGGTGGTGGTGGCAGTGATGGTAGTGACAGAGGTGTTGGTGTTGATGGCAGAGATGGTAGTGGTGGCAGAGGTGGTAGTGGTAGTGGTGGCAGAGATAGTAGTGGTGGCAGAGATGATAGTGGTAGTGGTGGCAGAGGTGATAGTGGTGGCAGAGATGGTGTGTCGTGTTAGTGGCAGAGATGGTGTGTCGTGTTAGTGGCAGAGATGGTGGTGGTGGTGGCAGTGATGGAGGTGTTGGTGTTGATGGCAGAGATGGTAGTGGTGGCAGAGATGGTAGTGGTGGCAGAGATGGTAGTGGCAGAGGTGGTAGTGGTAGTGGTGGCAGAGGTGGTAGTGATGGCAGAGGTGGTAGTGGTGGCAGAGGTGGTAGTGGTGGCAGAGATGGTAGTGGTAGTGGTGGCAGAGATGGTAGTGGTAGTGGTGGCAGAGATGGTAGTGGTAGTGGTGGCAGAGATGGTAGTGGTAGTGGTGGCAGAGATGGTAGTGGTAGTGGTGGCAGAGATGGTAGTGGTAGTGGTGGCAGAGATGGTAGTGGTGGCAGAGATGGTAGTGGTAGTGGTGGCAGAGATGGTAGTGGTGGCAGAGGTGGTAGTGGTGGCAGAGATGGTAGTGGTAGTGGTGGCAGAGATGGTAGTGGTAATGGTGGCAGAGATGGTAGTGGTAGTGGTGGCAGAGATGGTAGTGGTAGTGGTGGCAGAGATGGTAGTGGTAGTGGTGGCAGAGATGGTAGTGGTAGTGGTGGCAGAGATGGTAGTGGTGGCAGAGATGGTAGTGGTAGTGGTGGCAGAGATGGTAGTGGTAGTGGTGGCAGAGATGGTAGTGGTGGCAGAGATGGTAGTGGTGGCAGAGATGGTAGTGGTGGCAGAGATGGTAGTGGTAGTGGTGGCAGAGATGGTAGTGGTAGTGGTGGCAGAGATGGTAGTGGTAATGGTGGCAGTGGTAGCGGTGGCAGAGATGGTAGTGGTGGCAGAGATGGTAGTGGTAGTGGTGGCAGAGATGGTAGTGGTAGTGGTGGCAGAGATGGTAGTGGTAGTGGTGGCAGAGATGGTAGTGGTGGCAGAGATGGTAGTGGTAGTGGTGGCAGAGGTGGTAGTGGTGGCAGAGATGGTAGTGGTAGTGGTGGCAGAGATGGTAGTGGTAGTGGTGGCAGAGATGGTAATGGTGGCAGAGATGGTAGTGGTAATGGTGGCAGAGATGGTAGTGGTAGTGGTGGCAGAGATGGTAGTGGTGGCAGAGATGGTAGTGGTAGTGGTGGCAGAGATGGTAGTGGTAGTGGTGGCAGAGATGGTAGTGGTGGCAGAGATGGTAGTGGTAGTGGTGGCAGAGATGGTAGTGGTAGTGGTGGCAGAGATGGTAGTGGTAGTGGTGGCAGAGATGGTAGTGGTAGTGGTGGCAGAGATGGTAGTGGTAGTGGTGGCAGAGATGGTAGTGGTAGTGGTGGCAGAGATGGTAGTGGTGGCAGAGATGGTAGTGGCGGCAGAGGTGGTAGTGGTAGTGGTGGCAGAGATGGTAGTGGTAATGGTGGCAGAGATGGTAGTGATAATTGGTGGCCGAGATGGTAGTGGTAATGGTGGCAGAGATGGTAGTGGTAGTGGTGGCAGAGATGGTAATGGTGGTAGTGGTGGCAGAGATGGTATTGGTAGTGGTGGCAGAGATAGTAGTGGTAGTGGTGGCAGAGATGGTAGTGGTAATGGTGGCAGAGATGGTAGTGGTAGTGGTGGCAGAGATGGTAATGGTGGCAGAGATGGTATGGGTGGCAGAGATGGTAGTGGTAGTGGTGGCAGAGATGGTAGTGGTGGCAGAGATGGTAGTGGTAGTGGTGGCAGAGATGGTAGTGGTAGTGGTGGCAGAGATGGTAGTGGTAGTGGTGGCAGAGATGGTAGTGGTGGCAGAGATGGTAGTGGTGGCAGAGATGGTAGTGGTGGCAGAGATGGTAGTGGTGGCAGAGATGGTAGTGGTAGTGGTGGCAGAGATGGTAGTGGTGGCAGAGATGGTAGTGGTAGTGGTGGCAGAGATGGTAGTGGTGGCAGAGATGGTAGTGGTAGTGGTGGCAGAGATGGTAGTGGTAGTGGTGGCAGAGATGGTAGTGGTAGTGGTGGCAGAGATGGTAGTGGTAGTGGTGGCAGAGATGGTAGTGGTAGTGGTGGCAGAGATGGTAGTGGGAGTGGTGGCAGAGGTGGTAATGGTGGCAGAGATGGTAGTGGTAATGGTGGCAGAGATGGTAGTGGTAATGGTGGCAGAAGTGGCAGTGGTAGCAGAAGTGGTGGTGGTGGCAGAAGTGGTAGTACAGTGGTAGTGGTAGTGGTGGCAGAGATGGTAGTGGTAGTGGTGGCAGAGATGGTAGTGGGAGTGGTGGCAGAGATGGTAGTGGTAATGGTGGCAGAAGTGGTAGTACAGTGGTAATGGTGGTAGTGGTGGCAGAGATGGTAGTGGTAATGGTGGCAGAGATGGTAGTGGTAATGGTGGCAGAAGTGGTAGTGATAGCAGAAGTGGTAGTACAGTGGTAATGGTGGCAGAGATGGTAGAGGTGGGTGGTGGTGGCAGAGGTGGTGTTGGTGGCAGTGATGGTAGTGGCAGAGATGCACTGTGAGCCAAAGATAGGTTGGAGTAATCCCTACGGAGTGAAGGCAGTTGTAGCAGACTCTACGTCCTGTCCCTGCGTTAGTCATCAGGTGTCAGTACAGATGTGATTGAGCAGCCTGCTGACCAGGGGGTGTCAGTACAGATGTGATTGAGCTGCCTGCTGATCAGGGGGTGTCAGTACAGATGTGATTGAGCAGCCTGCTGATCAGGGGGTGTCAGTACAGATGTGATTGAGCAGCCTGCTGATCAGGGGGTGTCAGTACAGATGTGATTGAGCAGCCTGCTGATCAGGGGGTGTCAGTACAGATGTGATTAAGCAGCCTGCTGATCAGGGGGTGTCAGTACAGATGTGATTGAGCAGCCTGCTGATCAGGGGGTGTCAGTACAGATGTGATTGAGCAGCCTGCTGATCAGGGGGTGTCAGTACAGATGTGATTGAGCAGCCTGCTGATCAGGGGGTGTATATACAGATGTGATTAAGCAGCCTGCTGATCAGGGGGTGTCAGTACAGATGTGATTGAGCAGCCTGCTGATCAGGGGGTGTCATATACAGATGTGATTAAGCAGCCTGCTGATCAGGGGGTGTCAGTACAGATGTGATTGAGCAGCCTGCTGATCAGGGGGTGTCAGTACAGATGTGATTGAGCAGCCTGCTGATCAGGGGGTGTCAGTACAGATGTGATTGAGCAGCCTGCTGATCAGGGGGTGTCAGTACAGATGTGATTAAGCAGCCTGCTGATCAGGGGGTGTCAGTACAGATGTGATTGAGCAGCCTGCTGATCAGGGGGTGTCAGTACAGATGTGATTGAGCAGCCTGCTGATCAGGGGGTGTCAGTACAGATGTGATTAAGCAGCCTGCTGGCAAGAACAGTTAGTAAAAGCTCTGCTCGGCTACAGGCTGTAGGCCAACGGATATGCAAAACATCTGCATCACTTGCCGCCTTCGGATGCAGTGTTCGAAGCTGTGTGAATACTAAAGTTGCGTCAGAAAATTGTGCTGGTTTCGGCTCTTACCATCCTGGAGTAAGACTGGATATCTGTGAGGGCAGAAGAGGCACACAGCAGTGCTATCAACTTGATGCAGCAAAGAGCCAGCAACCATTGGAATACTATCCAGGGTGAATATTGTGTAATATCTGAGCGCATCCTGTCTATTTCTGTACCTGTTGTCAAATGCCAATAAAGAATCGATCAAGTGAATTGGTGATCAAGGGATGAAACTTTAAAGCAGTTCGAGTCCCAAAGCCATTTACTAGGGCCGTCCCACATAACAGTGCAAGACATAGATATGGCTGACAATTTGCTGTGTAAAAACTACTGCCGCGGTCTCCTCCCCCCCCCCCCTCTCTCTCTCTCTCTCTCTCTCTCTCTCAAGATATTAAAGTATGGTTATTTTCCTTCTACCATCATGTAATCACTCGAAATTTACTGTCCATTCCAGAATGTGCTTGTAAATTCTGTAAAGATTGTTTTGGGCCGTCGGCCTCGCAATAAAGATATAAAATCTCAACTCTCTCTCTCTCTCTCTCTCTCTCTCTCTCTCTCTCTCTCTCTCTCTCTCTCTCTCTCTCTCTCTCTCTCTCTCTCTCTCTCTCTCCCTCCCTCCCTCGATAGCTCTCTGGTTTTTGTGAACGCGTACACCGTTGCTTCTGACAAGTCCAAGACCATTCAGCACGACTGAGTGTGCAAGAATGTGCTCTGCCTGTGTTCGAAATTGTCCAGGACATATTGAAGACCTAAAGAGAATCTACCTCCTCTATTTCCCTTGAGAGGATCCCCCTGTGGGTTCGGGGTAAGAATTGACCCACCGCGTCTCCCTACGCGATTCGTAAGAGGCGAATGACTAGGGACACCGTGACTTGATTTACATTTACTCTCTACTGATTTTCGTGCTCAATGGCCTTACATAGCCTACAAAGGCTGATAGGCCGTAAAACACCATCCATCCATCCATCCCTTGAGAGGAGGTTGTGCGGAACTTTTGATTGGTCATTCTAGGATGCATGCATGTCGTTCACTTTGTATCAACTGCTCTCTGGTTCTCACAATCACATAATATGAAGCGTTAGTCCATTAGATGGGGCAACCTGACTGTAGTGGAGTTTTCATCTCGGTCGTGTCTGGCAATGAGATTTATGACTTTCTCAGCTGGAAACAATGATAACAAGACGAAAAAGTTATCTCCCTGGTTCTTTAAGTGGGCATGCAGCGCATGCTCGAAAGGATCTTAAACACACTGGAAACGGCCGTAACATCTACATTGACTTTATTGTATCAGTCATTAATGCTCTGCTTTATAAAGATTATATGAATAGATGACAGTGTAGTTCACATAAAAACTGTTACCCGTTGTACCATTCTTCTTACAAAACATGATTGTAGCTTGTACCCGGTTGAGTTTCCTATTCCCAAACAAGTGACTGCCAATGTTAATGTAGGCCAACTGTGCTCTTTGGAGAATGCATAATTCTTCTCACTCATTTCAAACACTCGACCCACTATGTATGTTTGAACAGTCAGGTAATTCGATTTTGGCAAGTTTTGTCTTCGTCGAAACAGATCAAAGTACACTGCATCAAATCTCTCGAGAGCTCTACACAGGAGGTGAAATCTCCAGACTGTTCCCACTGCTACGCTCCTGATTTCCGAAGTCACAGTTAAGTCACTTGAAATTGATTCTAACTCGATTCCAGAGATCGACGTCAGTTTTAGTCATCATGCTATTACCTCTTTGTTTCCAACTTCGACACGTCCTCAATGAAACTTTATCACATTTCAGTGACCGTGCGTTTGCCAACGGTGGAAAAGACACGGCGAGCGAGGTATTAGAGTTCTTCGATGGTAGACTGCTTCTCAAGGGCAGCAACTGCTCCTCGATCTTGACCCTGGGGTGCAAAGGTCGACGTCGCTTAGGTGAAGGAGGAGACGGAACGGTGCAGATGAAGCAAGTGCTTGTTGGAAGGCGAGGGTTTCAGCAATAGATCTCGCTCGTTCTGGAAAAGGACGCGAGGCATGCCCGTGTCTACCACCACTTCCGGTCCAAGCGGTCGCCGTCTCTCCTTTGCTGCCTTTTCCCGCGCTTTCTGTACCTCCGCCATCTTGAATCGGGGCTGCAGCTCCGGGGCCAGGGGATCCACGACCAGGAAAGGATCCGTCTGGTAGAAGAAAATAAGAAAAATAATTGCAGAATATCCCCTTGATACTCCACCTTCCTCTGTACCTTCTGCCTCCAGTGCCATAGCGGTACACATGCACACAGGGACGTAAACACACAAGCACCACCACGCACAAATGCAAAGACACCAACAACCGCAAGCACACGCACGCACTCCACTAGCTTTTACAATTCTCACGTCGATTTCTTCATCGACGAGAGTGCTGCGGGACTGTCTACTGCACTCGGTCTACTCAGTGATTTTGGGTTCAGCATGTGGTTTTCCTGAGGCTGGTTGGTACATTACCTCGGTCTTCTTTGTGTTGATCATGATGGTAAGGCCGAAGCTTGTGACAGGTTACAGCAAATGTGTCAACACGGATGCATGTCTGCTTCAGTGGCAGGTCTCTGATGGTGTCTATCTTTACCCTCGTCCTCGCCTGCAGCCTCCTGTGGTTGAACAATTTCCCATCTGTGCGGCATCTGATGTTGATGCCCAGTCTGGTGTCTTTGAAGGCATCCAACACCATGACTCTTGCTTGCATGCCATCATGCAGATGCCGCACAATGGTGTTAACTTTCCAGAACAACGATCTTCCAAAGGCCCACTCTGCAAACTGTCAAAGGCCTTGGTTAAGTCGACAAAGGTGGAGAATAGGTCGGCATACTGTTTCTGGCACTGCTCTTGTAGCTCTCTGGCAGCAAATACCATGTCGATGGTCCAGCGTTCTTTTCCGAAGCCGCACCTGCTTTCTGGCAAAAGCTCATCACTCGGCGGTTAGGAACAACCTCGCAAGAATATTGCCTGCTATTGAAAGCAGGGAGATGCCACGGTGGCTGTCGCAGGACAGGCGGTTTCCCTTCCGCTTCTAGAGATGGACGATTGTGGCATTCCTGAAATCTTGGGAAATCCTCTCCTGTTGCCAACTTATTTGGAAGAGCTGATGGACGCGCACGCAAGCAGAAATACATACGCGCAGACGCAATCTCGTGCACGCGCACACTCGTTCCTCACCTGGGAGCGTTCCCATGGAAGGCTGAGTCGAGCACACTTGCTTGAGGCGTCAGTGTCGAAGCCAGGCCAGCGCGCCCAGCCCGAGGAGCCCTTGCAGGTGGCGGGCACGTGTGCCAGAGCGCGCCCAGACAGCTCGAGCAGCCTGCAGCTCAGCAGCTGTTTCTTGAAGGAACTCCAGTGCAGGTCGCGCAGCCAGCGTTGGCACAGCCTGGACGCGCTGGGCAGTCTGTGTGGAGGGGTTAAAACCGCGACTTGACTGACCTGACCACATGCAATCACGGTTGTAGCTCAAACGGTTTTAGTATCTACCAGTATTCGATTGCAGTCTTCAAGTCAGCACACATCCTAGAGCTGCATCGTCGCACAAGGTGCTCGACTCAGTCTTTCCTCACACAAGAATATAACGTGAGTACATGAGGGCAGTGATGATACACTGTCGTTTGAATAACCCCTGATAAGCCAGAATCTGGAATACTCTATTTACGACTGAACATGGCCCAAAATTGTGATCAGACGCAGATATGAGTGGTGTCGCTGTATAAAACTAACGCCTGGATCATCAATCACGAATCCATCTAGTCTGTAGCAATGCGTAGGTACCGATGAAATAATTTCGAAGGCGTATTGACCCCGAATTTGCCAATTGTCGTGCATTCAATGCGAGTAACGTTGTAATCCAGTGCTTTATCCACAGTATGAGACTTCAGAAAGTGATAAAACAATTATTTTTCCTATTGCCATTCTGCGTACAAAAGTTTCGTATTTTCTTAGGTAGTTCACATGCAAGCTGCCGGACAGTAATGAAGCATCTCTTGCATATGATTTTCCAGTAGCCAAATTAAGGTGAGGTACAAATCTTACTCCTTGCCATTATACTTCTGATATGAAAGTATCCTGTAGGCATCAGAAAGCACACGGAAAAAATCACTGTGTGGTCATGTGATCAATATGGCTATCTGATCTATAAATAGAAACAGAACATTTCCCCCCATAACTTTATTACGTATAAGTTTAAAATATAAAACATAAAAAATATGGTACTGAAACCCGCAAAAAAAAACAGTTGTCTTCAACTAAGTACACCATAACTTAAAAAATATACTCGTGCAAACAATATTAATACTACATATCCTATCTCCTGTGTATTTTAATGCAAAAATTAACAGCTGTACAGTAAATGTGACTTTTGCTGTAAAACAAATGTTGCAAAAATCATCAATGAGAAAGACCTTTTAAGGCTTTCACAAAAACACATGCATCCTAGTAGGAAGGTCCCCCCTCCTTCATAGCCCCCTTGTCCTTTGCACAAACATAATTGAAGTTGGAGCTGTAGAGCCTGTGATATGACCAAATCAGATTATGATTATATAAATCGGCGATTATTTTTCCAACCGTAAATATTGAAAAGTTGCTTTAAAAAAACCTTAGAGAGAATGTACTGCAATGGGATATTAAAAGGTTGTGCACAAATGGTTCAAGATCGATTTTGTGATTTTGTGCACAAAACTCATTTTCGATAATTTTGATGAAAAATGAACTCGCTGGTTTACCTCTTTTAGCAAACCCATTCTATTTGTCCTTGCAACAAATTCACATGACTTTGAAGATCGACGCCTTACAAATACGTTTTAATAAAAACGCGTTTCAAGTTAACAGACATTATTCTCCCTTTTTCCTTAGCAACCCTTATTCTAGACTAATGAAATTTACCACGGAAATGAAGCACTGTATGGGCAAGTATCCTGCCAAGTTTATTAGCATTTCCTCAGTTTTTCAATTTAATATGGAATTTCAAATGCAGACCTGTCACTTTCCGAGCAATACAAGAGGAATGTTTGGAGTATCAGCAAGCAGAATGTAGCAAAGATGAGCAGGATTCATCACATCTCCAAATCTTGATTCAAATAGAAAGTGTTTAACAGGCACAATCAATATTTATTTCAAATACTTCTTTCTGTCTTTCTTCCATCTTTATATTCTGTTGTTTTTTTGTTACCATATGAAAGTAAAAGATTTTCACTGTCATTGACTTTCATATTGTTTTTCAACGTTGCATTTGTTGCTATCTTTTTTTCTTTGCACTAAGTGATTTTTTGGCCGAGCAGAATACTGGAATCAATCAAATATGGACGGAATAAATTTTGCTTAAATAGGAACGGTTGGCAGGTCTGCAGATGTATTGATACATCAATCATTTGGATTACATCATTGAAAAGAAAAATTGAAACAATCTTTTGACATTTATTGATATCTTTGGATAACACGTCCTCAAAGTAACAGAATATCTAGGAACATTTTTCGTTTTCAAACCCTATTAGAATAGAAAACATTGATTTCACAATGACAACAAAACAAACTTAGAGTACATGAGCATTGGTGTGTGAGTTCCCCCCCCCCCCCCCCCTCCAAAAACGTATTTTTAAGGTGTCGATCTTCAAAGTCATGTGAAATCGTACAGGGTAGTCATATTTTCGTGATTTTTGCACTATTGAAAAGCTTGTTGTGTGCTGCTTTTGAAAACATACAGATTTCAAAAATGCAACATTTTGTGATGGATGGTCACAAATAGAAACAGTGTTTGATTAAGACGAAGCAAGGCCACTCACACTTTACTTTTGTAGTCCTTCCTCAGGTACTCCTCCACGCGGCGCTTGGGGCCCAGGCGCTGAAAAGCCCGGATGGCCACACGCAGCACCTGCACGCCCTCACTGAGCATGCGTGCGGGGGCCATGGCGGTCGGAGGCTCCAGAGCCAAAATGCCCAGCTCCTGGAAAGCCCGGTACACAGGGGTCATTGAGTGCAGTCTCACCAAGCCACTCATTCCAATGGTTTGATGGCTTAAGTCTGTTTCCAGGAAACGTGACGCTGTGATGTCACAGGGCCATTGAGGACAGCGGGGTGAAGGTTTGTAGGCGGGAGTGCGAGTAGAGAGGAATGTTGAGAACAGAGTACGGAATGCAAGTGGGAAAAAAATTGCGATGACTTGGTGCTGTCAGAATAATTCTGACAGCACCATCTAAAATACTTGACTTTTCTTTTTGTGTTCTTTGTTGAATAAATCGGTGCAAAATCTTCAACACTTTTTCTTCGCTCCGAATAGTTTATGAATGATTAAGAAATTTTTTCCGTGATCCAAGTAAACACCTACAAGGTTATTCATGGAAATAACGTTAAAAACTAATACGAAGGTAAAGGGCATTTGTGACGCAAACGTTTTGATTTTAAATGCACGTTGACCTGCACATACACCATTGTCACACAGAGGGAGGCATGTCTCAGGCACATAGGTGATACACGTCTAAGTTTGCAAAGCCGCAGTTTTCGAGTGGTTTCATCGAAAAGAGGGTACTCAGGGGCAGTTAAATCGAATTGTTTTGCTTCCGTTGTTTAGCAATGAACGTCTGCCATTGATAACTTCGTTGGTGTCCATGCTTGCCACAAAGACAACGCAAGTTGAAAGGTGGTACTCATGGGTAGTAACTCCAACTGATCTACCTTCTGTCATCCTTTGATTAACGCTACGGAAAGCGCTTTCTATTATTTACTACGAGAGCAACAAGCAACAGAAGCAGTACTCACGCTGGAGTCCCCCTCAGTCAGGTGACCCACGCACGCCAGTCGTTTTGGATTTTTGAACTGGTCCCTGTCTATCACGGTGTGCGCGTCCATGCGCCGTCCCATCATGCCCTCCAGTTTGAGGTCATCGTCCTCCTCCACACCGGAAACGTCGAACTCCAGCAGCAACGAGATGCGGCCCTGAAAATGCGAGGCTAAACATGGCGACAGCTGGAGATTTCCTATTGACATATAGAGTGTGTAGTGTGCATTGAACGTTCTGTAAGAACTCACTGTAGGATTACATTGAACGTTCTGTAAGAACTCGCTGTGTAGGATTACATTGAACGTTCTGTAAGAACTCGCTGTGTAGGATTACATTGAACGTTCTGTAAGAACTCGCTGTGTAGGATTACATTGAACGTTCTGTAAGAACTCGCTGTGTAGGATTACATTGAACGTTCTGTAAGAACTCGCTGTGTAGGATTACATTGAACGTTCTGTAAGAACTCGCTGTGTAGGATTCCATTGAACGTTCTGTAAGAACTCACTGTAGGATTACATTGAACGTTCTGTAAGAACTCACTGTAGGATTACATTGAACGTTCTGTAAGAACTCGCTGTGTAGGATTACATTGAACGTTCTGTAAGAACTCGCTGTGTAGGATTACATTGAACGTTCTGTAAGAACTCGCTGTGTAGGATTACATTGAACGTTCTGTAAGAACTCGCTGTGTAGGATTACATTGAACGTTCTGTAAGAACTCACTGTAGGATTACATTGAACGTTCTGTAAGAACTCACTGTAGGATTACATTGAACGTTCTGTAAGAACTCGCTGTGTAGGATTACATTGAACGTTCTGTAAGAACTCACTGTGTAGTGTACATTAAACGTTCTGTAAGAACTCGCTGTAGGATTACATTGAACGTTCTGTAAGAACTCACTGTAGGATTACATTGAACGTTCTGTAAGAACTCACTGTGTAGTGTACATTAAACGATCTGTAAGAACTCGCTGTAGGATTACATTGAACGTTCTGTAAGAACTCGCTGTGTAGGATTACATTGAACGTTCTGTAAGAACTCGCTGTGTAGGATTACATTGAACGTTCTGTAAGAACTCGCTGTGTAGGATTACATTGAACGTTCTGTAAGAACTCGCTGTGTAGGATTACATTGAACGTTCTGTAAGAACTCGCTGTGTAGGATTACATTGAACGTTCTGTAAGAACTCGCTGTGTAGGATTACATTGAACGTTCTGTAAGAACTCGCTGTGTAGGATTACATTGAACGTTCTGTAAGAACTCGCTGTGTAGGATTACATTGAACGTTCTGTAAGAACTCGCTGTGTAGGATTACATTGAACGTTCTGTAAGAACTCACTGTAGGATTACATTGAACGTTCTGTAAGAACTCACTGTAGGATTACATTGAACGTTCTGTAAGAACTCGCTGTGTAGGATTACATTGAACGTTCTGTAAGAACTCACTGTGTAGTGTACATTAAACGTTCTGTAAGAACTCGCTGTAGGATTACATTGAACGTTCTGTAAGAACTCACTGTAGGATTACATTGAACGTTCTGTAAGAACTCACTGTGTAGTGTACATTGAACGTTCTGTAAGAACTCGCTGTAGGATTACATTGAACGTTCTGTAAGAACTCGCTGTGTAGGATTACATTGAACGTTCTGTAAGAACTCGCTGTGTAGGATTACATTGAACGTTCTGTAAGAACTCGCTGTGTAGGATTACATTGAACGTTCTGTAAGAACTCGCTGTGTAGGATTACATTGAACGTTCTGTAAGAACTCGCTGTGTAGGATTACATTGAACGTTCTGTAAGAACTCACTGTAGGATTACATTGAACGTTCTGTAAGAACTCACTGTAGGATTACATTGAACGTTCTGTAAGAACTCGCTGTGTAGGATTACATTGAACGTTCTGTAAGAACTCGCTGTGTAGGATTACATTGAACGTTCTGTAAGAACTCGCTGTGTAGGATTACATTGAACGTTCTGTAAGAACTCGCTGTGTAGGATTACATTGAACGTTCTGTAAGAACTCACTGTAGGATTACATTGAACGTTCTGTAAGAACTCACTGTAGGATTACATTGAACGTTCTGTAAGAACTCGCTGTGTAGGATTACATTGAACGTTCTGTAAGAACTCACTGTGTAGTGTACATTAAACGTTCTGTAAGAACTCGCTGTAGGATTACATTGAACGTTCTGTAAGAACTCACTGTAGGATTACATTGAACGTTCTGTAAGAACTCACTGTGTAGTGTACATTAAACGATCTGTAAGAACTCGCTGTAGGATTACATTGAACGTTCTGTAAGAACTCGCTGTGTAGGATTACATTGAACGTTCTGTAAGAACTCGCTGTGTAGGATTACATTGAACGTTCTGTAAGAACTCGCTGTGTAGGATTACATTGAACGTTCTGTAAGAACTCGCTGTGTAGGATTACATTGAACGTTCTGTCAAGAACTCGCTGTGTAGGATTACATTGAACGTTCTGTAAGAACTCGCTGTGTAGGATTACATTGAACGTTCTGTAAGAACTCGCTGTGTAGGATTACATTGAACGTTCTGTAAGAACTCGCTGTGTAGGATTACATTGAACGTTCTGTAAGAACTCACTGTAGGATTACATTGAACGTTCTGTAAGAACTCACTGTAGGATTACATTGAACGTTCTGTAAGAACTCGCTGTGTAGGATTACATTGAACGTTCTGTAAGAACTCACTGTGTAGTGTACATTAAACGTTCTGTAAGAACTCGCTGTAGGATTACATTGAACGTTCTGTAAGAACTCACTGTAGGATTACATTGAACGTTCTGTAAGAACTCACTGTGTAGTGTACATTAAACGTTCTGTAAGAACTCGCTGTAGGATTACATTGAACGTTCTGTAAGAACTCGCTGTGTAGGATTACATTGAACGTTCTGTAAGAACTCGCTGTGTAGGATTACATTGAACGTTCTGTAAGAACTCGCTGTGTAGGATTACATTGAACGTTCTGTAAGAACTCGCTGTGTAGGATTACATTGAACGTTCTGTAAGAACTCGCTGTGTAGGATTACATTGAACGTTCTGTAAGAACTCACTGTAGGATTACATTGAACGTTCTGTAAGAACTCGCTGTGTAGGATTACATTGAACGTTCTGTAAGAACTCGCTGTGTAGGATTACATTGAACGTTCTGTAAGAACTCGCTGTAGGATTACATTGAACGTTCTGTAAGAACTCACTGTGCAGGATTACATTAAATGTTCTGTAAGAACTCACTGTCTATGCTATCAACATGGTGCCATCAATTCAAGACGTCTTTGGTTAATTAATACAAGTTATTGAAGTTCATTTTATTATCATTTCGTTCTATTAACGACTCACCCTTCCGTTCGTTTATTCATTTACTTTTGTGCGCGCATTGGAAGACTGGTCATTCGTCCTTTCCATAAATGTCGACCCTCTCTCTCTCTCTCTCTCTCTCTCTCTCTCTCTCTCTCTCTCTCTCTCTCTCTCTCTCTCTCTCTCTCTATTTCTTCCTTAAAACCTTGATGACGAAGTAGACGAAGTTGGAGCGCGTCCAGTCGGACTCGATGAGACGGCCGTGGGGGATGTAGAGGACCTGGGAGAGGAAGCACAGCTGCTTAATGGGGTCCTCCTCCCAGCCCTGGAACACCTCGAACTTCCTGTTCGAAAAGGTCATCACGACTGCAGTCAGTACAGGTGTACGGAAGAGCTACAGCGAATTAAATCAGCTTGATTCTTAACATGATAAGTGATGTATGATGAAGACGGAAGGATATTTGGTCATAGCACGCTAAAGATGAATCTGCAGAGGAAACATAACGCTACATGAATTGCAAACAGTTCTGGTAATTGTCCGTGTCGGGTTACTTTCTAAAGGACTCAAGTCTGCAATATTTTGTCCTTTTCCTCCCCTTGCTCTTTTATTAAAGACTTCGCCAACTGTTTTTAGTGTCTCCAAACTTGGAAAGGCCCTAAGCATTGATGGACAGATCTTAACACATGGTAAAATTGTGCACGTTGTGTCGAGACGCCACAAAAAGAAGCTCGTAACAGTACGATGTGCACGTGAGCTATTAGATCGGTCTGCGTTTGAGTGGAAGGCAACAGTTTCATTTCGAAAGAAGATTTGTACTTTTGATTTTAATGAAGGTTGGTCATTCAATCACTACATTGTGCGTCCTCCTATCGCTTCCTTCAGAAAAGCTGTCATTTCCAATGGCATCGTCGAACAACCCATGACTAATGACTAAAACGCTTTTGCCTAGAAACACTACTGTCGTAATGAGCAAGAAATGGCAATGTAAAAATAAACCTTTTATTTGAAGAAAATTTAGTGTGACATCATATTTGCTACAGCCATGCCTGATAAATGCTCTCATTGAATGTTGTCGCAGATATATCAAGTAGGGGCCAATTCCACGTGGACATTTGAGAGTATCGCCGTCACTGAAAGTTACTGTGCACGGTCGAGGACGAGGACGAGGACGAGCACACAGCAGCTGGGACGACACAGAGAAAAGACAAGACGGGCCTTACTTGGCGAACTGGATCTTCTTGTCCAGTTCCGCCGAGAAGACGTCAGGACAGACCTCCAGGAACGTCTCCTTGTCGATCTGAATCAACTCGGTGGGCTCTCTGCAGATCACCGTGGCTGAGCGAGTTCCGTCCCCTAGCAACGCGATCTCCTGCAGTGGAGGTGGAAAAATGTGATGTGCCAAGACAAGACTGCGTAGAAAACAAAATATGCTCGTGTGGTAGTAGCATCGTTTGAGGCCTGAGAAAGCTGCTGCCAGTACCCTAGTTTAATTCTATGCCCATTTTCAGTCGTAAAGAGCAGACCTCAGCGAATCTCATCTACGTAATAAAGTGACAACGCCATCTTTCCTTTTACTGCATAGGGTGACTCGGTTATCAAATATGAAAAGAAACCAGTAGTTAACATTTCAGTCCTGGGATTACAGAACTCCATTCCTCAATGCATAGGTTCATCCCTACCTCCTTTCTTTGCATTATTTGCCAGAATCTGCCACAGCATCTAAAGAGATAATATATTTACAGCGCAACAAACCAAACTAGAGACAATATAATATTTTCTCGCATTCATTCGCCTCACTACCACCACAGTAATCTGGTAAACCACAATACCTCTCGACGCGTAATCCAGCGTCACACGTCAAGCACACAGGCAGCAGAGCAAGGGAGGCAACTCACGCCGAAACTCTCGCCGCTGCGGATGATGTTTTCGGTCTGGGTGACGATCTTGCCCGACATGCGGTCGGGGATGTCCAGCTGGATGAAGACGGAGCCTGAGAAGATGAAGTAGAAGTCGTGGCCTGCCTGGCCCTGGCGCAGCACGATCCTGCCCTGGTCGCACCTGCAGTCACAGAGCGCACCGTGCAGTGAACGAGTGCTGTGGTTATCTCCCTTGTCACAACATGTAGAGGGTCGGGGTTGAAAATCGGGTGCAAGGTTAAGCAGAATGGGGGAGGGGAAGCGATAACTGTGCAGTTAAAAGGGTACATATACAAAGTAGCAGAATGAAACAGACAAGTAAGAAATGGGAGGGAAAACACGAATAAAATGTGAGTGATAAAGAGGTACAAAAATAAAACGAAAAGCAAGATGCGAATAAACTGATAAAAGGAAAACGATGGTCATATAAGTACTTCATAACAGATACTGTATCGTGGGATTGCCCATTAAGAAATGCTGGAAGAAAGAAAGACATCGGTCATGTTGTTCTGTCTGGGCAAAGGATGACCAGCTCATGTTGCTCGCCACTCAACTGATATATATTCATCGTTTGTCTTAACCTGGATGTTGCGGTTTCAGTACGAGGTGGATCTGGTTCAGTTCGTATCACCCAATTATGCGTCTCCAATCGCTTTACACCAAACCAGACCCCCCATCTCCCGCTCCCTGATCATAAGGCTATTGGAACAATCAAACACCGATACCATACGGCAAACGAATTAATAGACAAACAGAACCCACGTAGTAAAAAACAGTTTCCACCTCATGAGTGATCCTGTCCGATGCTGGCTCATTGCCTCATCAGGGATAACTAATTAATTGCATTGCAGTGTGATTTTACTGCCACCACAGGTACCCATTTTACTCCTCAACGTCAGACGCAAGCCTGCCACTCACTTGGTGTAGCGCACCACCTCGCACATCTTGAGGCGCATGCTCTGCGTGAACTTCTCCTTGAAGCTGCGCATGCTGGACAGCAGCTTGTGCAGGCGCCGCACCTCGCGTGGCGCCCGCTCATCGGGCTTCTTCACCATCACCGCCTGTGCCCACAGGGGCACCTTGTGCAGCTACAGGGCAAGACAGAACAGAGAGGTCGAGATGATGATAACAGTGAATGAATGAATGAATGAATGAATGGATGAATGGATGAATGGATGAATGGATGAATGGATGAATGGATGAATGGATGAATGGATGAATGGATGAATGGATGAATGGATGAATGGATGAATGGATGAATGGATGAATGGATGAATGGATGAATGGATGAATGGATGAATGAATGAATGAATGAATGAATGAATGAATGAATGAATGAATGAATGAATGAATGAATGAATGAATGAATGAATGAATGAATGAATGAATGAATGAATGAATGAATGAATGAATGAATGAATGAATGAATGAATGAATGAATGAATGAATGAATGAATGAATGAATGAATGAATGAATGAATGAATGAATGAATGAATGAATGAATGAATGAATGAATGAATGAATGAATGAATGAATGAATGAATGAATGAATTTATGAATGAACAAATGAGGTAACGAAAGTGAATGGATGAATGAATGAGTGAATGGATGGAAAGCTTTGTACGGCTCGTCAGCCTTTGTAGGCTATGTACGGCCACTGATCACGACAATCGCTAAAGCTGGATAGAGAGAGAAAGTCAACTCTCGATAT